>OZ030007.1:80039702-80097202 GCA_964023405.1 Apodemus agrarius
TTTTTGTTTTGTTTTGGTTTTTTCCAAGACAGGGTTTCTGTCCTGGAACTCACTCTGTGGATCAGGCTGGCCTCAAACTCAGAAATCCACCTGCCTCTGCCTCCCAGAGTGCTGGGATTACAGATGTGCGCCGCCACCACCCGGCGCAGCAAGTATTCTTAACCACTGAGGTAGGTGTGTGTGTGTGTGTGTGTGTGTGTGTGTGTGTGTGTGAGAGAGAGAGAGAGAGAGAGAGAGAGAGAGAGAGAGAGAGAGATTAGGTCTAAGGATGCTACTGGACTGAGTTTTCGCCTTCCACCTTTACATAGGTTCCAGGAATGGAGCTTGGGTCATCTGGCTTGCAGAGCAAAAGCTTTTTTACCTCCTGAGCCATCTCCCTGCCCCTGTTCCTAGTCTTAAATAACTGCGTACTACATGCACACTTCTGTGCATGAGACATACATAATTTGAGCATCTAAGAAAGTAGTGTGACTATTAACTATAATAAATAATTTAGGAGAAACTGACGTCTTCAATGCTAAAGCTCCTGTGCTCCTGTTAGCTATGACCAGTGAAACAGCTTGAACACAACCCCACGACGGTCAAACACAAAGGCGTGAAGCTCCAGAGGAGCTTCAGCTGTACGCCACGGACTGTGAGCCACTGGGATTTAAGGACTGCTTTGAAATCAGGAGCTGATGATACCACCTGTACAGAGAAGCCTGCCAAAGAACAGACATCTCTCCAAAAGAGAAGTACTTCCCGCGGGCCAGCAACAATCCTGCGCCCTCACCCATTGTAGCAAAAAGTGCTTTGCTACAACAACCTCTCCTGTGCCACCAATGCAGCCCTTTCTATCTCTTTTTCCTCTTTCGTTTCTTCTGTCTTTGTTTGTTTGTTTGTTTGTTTTGTTGTTTTTGTTTTTGTTTTTCGAGACAGGGTTTCTCTGTGTAGTCCTGGCTGTCCTGGAATTCACTCTGTAGACCAGGCTGGCCTCGAATTCAGAAATCTGCCTGCCTCTGCCTCCCAAGTGCTGGGATTACAGGCGTGCGCCACCACCGCCCGGCTTCTTCTTTTTTAAAATAATTTTTCAAAGATTTATTTATTTATTTATTTATTTATTTATTTATTTATTTATTATGAGTACACTGTAGCTGTCTTCAGACACACCAGAAGAGGACATCAGATCCCATTACAGATGGTTGTGAGCCACCATGTGGTTGCTGGGATTTGAACTCAGAACCTTCAGAAGAGCAGTCAGTGCTCTTAACTGCTGAGCCATCTCTCCAGCCCCCTGAGTAACTCTTTAGTGAGATTCCCTCTGCCCAGGTGATTCTAAGTTCTGTGTCAGGTTGACTGCTGAAGCTCACCAGGACAGTTACCCATCCTAGTCCTGCCTAGTTTCCAGTGTTTTGTTTGTTTGTTTGTTTGGATTTTTTGAGGCAGGGTCTTGGCCCTGGTTGGCTTGGAACTCACAGCGATCCTTCTGCCTCTGCCTTAAGTGCAGGAATTATATAGGTGTGCAGCACCAGGCTCATTTTTCATCTTTAAAATAATTTTATTTCTTTTAAAGATTTTATTTATGTATGTAGGTACATCACCACTGTCCTCAGACTCACCAGAAGAGGGCATTGGATTGGGATGGTTGTGAGCCACCAAGTGGTTGCTGGGAATTGAACTCAGGACCTCTGGAAGAGCAAGCAGTCAGTGCTTTCAACCACTGAACCATCTCTCCAGCCCCATTTTCCACTTTTTAAAAAAAATAAGCTGGAAATTAAAATTATTTGAAATATTTATTTTTAAGTAAGTGTATGTGAGTTTGCGTGTGGGTTTGTGTCCATGAATTCAGATGCTGCAGAGGCGGGAGGAGGGGTTATGGGTGTCGGTGAGCTGTCTGAAGTGGGGTCCTGGGGACAAACTCACTGTCAACTCCTGTGATCCAAGGCCAGCTTCGCCTCTAAGAGGGAAATGGGTCTATTGCCAACTTCAGTAATACTGTCCCAATCAGTCCTTTACCTCGGAGATCAATACTGTCCCAATCAGTCCTTTACCTCGGAGATCAATACTGTCCCAATCAATCCTTTACCTCGGAGATCAATACTGTTCCCTCTATATTTTAGTATTTCACTAAACTGGAAGGGGGCAGAAAGGGGGCAGACAGTGAGCCACTGAGTCTCAAAAACTGCTTTCAGGAGACCCTCAAAGGTACATTTTGGCCTGACTCCCTGACATCTGTGAACACAGTGGTCTTGTGGTGCCCTATCCTGAGAAGGCTGCGGTCTATGTTAGTGCCTACCTGCACCCCCATCTGGTGACAGTACAGAGCCCCCTCTTTTCCCTTTTTAAAGATCTGTGTATGGGCTGAAGAGGTGGCTCAGTCTAGAACGCTTGCTGCTCTTGAGAAGACCTGGGTTCCAACTCCAGCATCCACCCAGTGGGTCACAACTGTAGTAACAATTTTGAAGTTGTGGTTCCTTTGAAAACTCAGAAATATTGTGGGAGTGTGTTTTTGTTTTTGTTTTTTTTTATTGGATATATTCTATATTTACATTTCATTTCCCTTTTCTGGTCCCCCCTCCCCCCCCCCGTGTTTTTGTTTTGATGCCAGGTCTGGGGATGTGGGGTTGCTTCTGACTGAGCACAGCAGGTGACTATGATTTGCCTTTTGCTGTGTGTGCCACCTAACTCACTGTGAGACTTTATTTTGAGATAAGGTCTTGGTAAACTTCCCAGACTGGCTGTGAGAGCTGACCTTTGTTGTAGGCTCACACAATGAGGGATCCTCAGTCCCGCCGCCATCATACTGGCCTGTGGGATAGTTGGGGGCTGGGGATGTAGCGAAACAATAGAATGCTTGTCTAGCAAGGATATGGCTGTGAGTTCTATTCCAGCACCACAAAAACCAGACACATTAATTAAGTAAGTTAAATAAAAGAAAAGAAAGAAAGGGAGGAGGGAAAGAAGGGAGGAAGGAAGAAGGAAAGAGTTGTAGCTAGGGCTGGAAGGTTGGCTCAGTAGTCACCAGCACTTGCTGCTGTTGTAGAGGCTGCTGGGAGAGAGCCCCAGCATACACATCAGGTGGGACACAGCTGCCCCAGTTCCAGGGGGTCCCGTGCAGTCTTCTGGCCTCTATTGGGCACCTGCACATGTGTGGGATACATACACCTAATAAATCTCTCTCTCTCTCTCTCTCTCTCTCTCTCTCTCTCTCTCTCTCTTTCTCTCTCTCTCTCTCTCTCTCTCTCTCTCTCTCTCTCTCTTTTTAGATTTATCTATTTTATGTGTTTGAGTGTTCTGCCTGCATCATGTGTCTGGGCATTGCTTCTGTGCCTGCTGTCCATGAAGGTCAAAAAAGTGTCAGATCTTCTGGAACTGAAGTTGGAATGATTGTGAGCTACCATGTGGGTTCTGGGAACTGAACCCAGGACTCCCTAAAGAACAAGGGCTCTTAACTGCTGAGGCATCTCTCCAGTCCCTAGGGATCAAGCCAGTACACAGTGTTTCTCCATGGTTTTCACTTCTGTTCCTTCATCCAGGTTCCTGCCTTTAGCTCCTGTCCCGGCTTCTTCTGGTGATGAATGTTAACTTGTAAGCTGAAAGAAACCCATTACTTCCCCAAACTACTTTTGGTTAGAATGCTTTATCACAAGTTTAGAAAGCAAACCAGTAGACTGGCCTTGGACTCACTTTGCAGTCCAGGCCAGCCTTGAATTCACAGTCCTTAGTTTCCCAAGTATTTCCGTCACTAGGCCCACCGTTTGAATTATACTTTATACATATAAAATGGACACCAGAGTCCCAGCATTTAAGCAGTAAGCAGGCCATTGCCGGGCCATGCGCTCTGCCTCTGCTCTTTTCCACCCCCACCCCCAGCTCTCCCCAGGAGATCCCATCTTTACCATTCCTCTGCTCTGCCAGTCTTTCTATTATTCTGTTATATTTGAACCTCAAGACCTTTAACTGTGCCTATGCTCTTCTGTCCTGAGACGGCTCAGTAATTAAAAGCACCGACTGCTCTTCCAGAGGTTCTGAGTTCAATTCCCAGCAACCACATGGGGAGACAGGGCCTCTCAGCTGCTTCACCAGGGCAGTGCTTTTGGGAATCCAACATCCTAATCCTCAACTTGGGACCTGCCTACAGGATTTGGTGGCCATTGTAAGCTGGGAACAGAACTCCTGCTAGGCAAGTGCTCTGCCTTTAAACTAAGCTATACCTCCATACAATAGGAGGATTATGTGAGGACCTCTTGAGAGAAAGAATATAAGACAAGCTGTGAAACATTCTCTCTAAATAAATATTCTTACTCCCATAGCAAGGTGTCTGCACAGATTCAGGCCAATCGCTCTCAGGCTATTCACACTATAATCTTACTGCCAGAAGACAGGAAAAAACAGCCAGGCATGTCCATCCAACCTGTGGTCCATTTAAGCTGAGGGTATCTGTGAATACTTCTCCAAACAAAATTATTTGCGGCTTTTTTTTTTTTTTTTAAAGACAAGAGTCTTGCCGGGCAGTGGTGGCGCATGCCTGTAATCCCAGCACTTGGGAGGCAGAGGCAGGCGGATTTCTGAGTTCGAGGCCAGCCTGGTCTACAGAGTGAGTTCCAGGACAGCCAGGAGAAACCCTGTCTCGAAAAACAAAACAAAAAAACAAAAAACAAACAAAAAAAAAAGACAAGAGTCTCATATATTTCGGGATAGCCTGAATTCACTAGGTCGTCTGGCCTTGAACTCCTAATCCTCCTCACTCCACCTCCCAAGTGCCAGGATTACAGGCATGCGCCACTATGTGCACATACCAGGTCGAACTCCGGGTTCTGTACATGGTAGGGGAGCAGCCTAGCAAAAGAGTTACATCCCCAGCCCCGCGATTTTTTTCTTTTTGTTTTTATAATTCAATCACGCAGTTTTTCGGCGTGAACTTTGTAGTTAACAGTTTTGACAATGACAAGTCGTTGCATTCGCCTGTCGGATTCTCCTTCTGGAACGCCCAGACAATGACAGATCTTACGCAGTGCTGTCAACCTCAGCAAAACTGCCAAGAGGGCTGAGGGTGCTAATTCTCTCTCAATTTGTGCAGGAAGTTGACGATGGTAGTTTACACATGCGCGCCTTCTTGAAGCCCCAGAGAAACAGCCGAAAGCAGTTGCTGCGCTCGCACTTGCCCCAGCGCTGAACTTTTTGAGCACTACGCACGCGTCTTGTGGAAGCAGCGGTTGGCCCGTGCGTCCATCACTCACCCGAAGGGCCAATGGAATGAACCTAATTACCTACTTCCCCTTGAACAGCAGGCGGCGCCGGGCGTGGCTTGAAGGCCTTTGTTCCACGCGCGGTGGAACTTTGCAAGAAGCTCCGGAGCGAGTTCTACAACCCGCTAAGCCCGGGAGAAGCAGCCAAGCGCCCAGCGACACTCTGGAGGGTAGAGCGTACGGAAATGGATGTTAGGTGACTCTACGGCCTACTTTCTATCCCCGCCCTCTTTCGCCTTAGAATGGAGGATTGCTTAGAAACCCGGAAGCAATTCATCTCCGGAAACACCGCGGGTCACGTGGGGGCGGTGCGTGGCGGGCGCGTGACCTGGCGTTCCGAGGGTCTTCCCCTCCCCAGGAGCACCCAGCATGCTTTGAGCACGTGGCAGCTCATGTCCTAAATAGGAGCAGTTCTGGGCCAGTATCCTGTGAGGGTGGAGACGCTCCCCGAGACTGGATAGACACCAAAAGGTGGAGCTGAGCTAATGTGGGGCTAAGGGGTAAATCTGACTCACCCGAGAGGTCCGGAACTGACCTGCTGCAAACCTACCAAGGAACTTCGCTAGGCTGGGTGGAAAGAACAAGTGTAGGGGGGGGGTGAGGGGGACTATAAACTATTCTAGGGCTACCCCTTCTTTTGAGACTCAAGACTGTGAAATAGGACAGGAGAATGGATTTGTTCTTCGTCCAGGTGAAGTGATTTCAGGCTGCAAACATTCAAGTCGGGGGGCCTGAATGGCATCGCCTGGGTCCCTTACACATCTGCTGATCCTTGAACAAGTTCTCACACAATCACAAGGCTGGAAAAGAGAGCCCATGGGACTTAAGGATGAGTCAGAACATAATAACCACTGGCCTCGTGGCATGAACAATAAGACAATGCTGATTGCGCCTAAAAACCACTGACCTTGATAGCTGAGTCTGAGACCCACACCCTAGTTCCGTTATATGGCAGTATGCAAGGAGCTTGTCCTTTGGCTAAAACGGAGAGAAGCTGCAAAAAAGTTGCAACTTGGGAGTATCTTTTTATTAAAAACAAAAATTACGTGTGTGTACATACATGTGTCCTGAGGAAACCAGAAGGGGGTGTTGGATTAAGAGTGTTTGCTAGGGGCTCAATGGTTAAGAGCATTGACTGCTCCTCCAGAGGACCTGGGTTAAATTCTCAGCACCCACATGGCAGTTCACAACTGTCCTTACACAGATATACATGGAAGCAAAATATCAGTTCACACAAAACAAACAAAAAATGTTTGTTGACATGAATTGTTTCTAGCACCCATGGCAACATCTCACAACTGTCCGTAACATTAGTTCCAATAAACTTGATGCTCTGTCCTGGCCTCCGTGGACACACACAAACACACACAAAATAAAATCATATAACACAACAAAAATATGCACTGTCATTTGTCTTGTGTAGGCACCGTGCCAGATAATGTCATTTCCTAGCCTGTCCAATCAGTTTTTGCTTGTTTTGTTTTGTTTTGTTTTTTTGGTTTTTTTTGAGACAGGGTTTCTCTGTGTAGCCCTGGCTGTCCTGGAACTCACTCTGTAGACCAGGCTGGCCTTGAACTCAGAAATCCGCCTGCCTCTGCCTCACAAGTGCTAGGATTACAGGCGTGCGCCACCACCGCCCAGCCAATCAGTATTTTTTAAGATCCTTGGTTTTGTTTAGTTATCTCTCATTTCCTTCTTTTTGAATAGAATCACGTGTATTCCACGTTATCCTAAACTCCCTGTATAGCAGAGGACAACCCTGAGCTTCTGAGCCACCATCTCTCACTAGGATTTCAGGTGTGACACCTGACACCCTCTCTGAAGGATTAGGTGCTGAGTGATTTGAGCCTGGACTTCCTGCTGGCTGGGCAAGATCTCTGAGCTACATGCGGTCCTACCCCTGAGCCATCTCTGCAGCTTCAGTTGAGGTTGCCTCTCTCCAGTGATTCTAAGTTGTGTCAAGTTGACAAAACCAACCAGGCTACACCTGCCATGTTATACTATATGTGAAGCGGCAGACTTAAGTGTTGACAAATATCAAATCAAAATATTAATTCTGAAAAATATTGAAGAGGTTCTACATGGAGAACTGTCAAATATTCAGCCAGGACTGATTGATTACGTTTTTTGGAGTTTTGTTTTGTTTTGTTTGTTTGTTTTTCGAGACAGGGTTTCTCTGTGTAGCCCTGGCTGTCCTGGAACTCACTTGGTAGACCAGGTTGGCCTCGAACTCAGAAATCGCCTGCCTCTGCCTCCCAAGTGCTGGGATTACAGGCGTGCGCCACCACTGCCCGGCTGTTTTTTGGATTTTTAAGACAGGTTTTCACTGTGTAGCCTTGGCTATCCTGAAACTCTGAATATTAGGTTAGCCTGGAACTCAAGAGTTTTGCCTGCCTCTGCCTCCCAAGTACTAGGATTAAAGGCATGCACCACTATACCCAGCCTTCAGCCAAGAGTTACATAAAAATAAATCCATCTCATTAGTATGAAAATTTGCTTTAATTTCTTTTTTGAGACATGGTCTCATGAAGTCTTAGCTGGGCTGGATATTTTAGTCTTTAATAACTTAAGATTATAAGTATAGATCAGAAGCCGGGAGTGGTGGCGCATGCCTGTAATCCCAGCACTTGGGAGGCAGAGGCAGGCGGATTTCTCAGTTCGAGGCCAGCCTGGTCTACCAAGTAAGTTCCAGGACAGCTAGAACCACACAGAGAAACCCTGTCTCGGGCGGGAAAAAAAGTATAGATCAGATAGTTTATGTGTATTAAAGAATTTTATTTAAAATAAGTTTAGGGGCTATGGAGATGGCATAAGTATGCCTTCAGGTCAGCAAAGCTGGGTACAGTTGTGGGTGCCTGTAATCCCACATTGGGGAGACAGAGACAGGAGGATCATTGGGACTTGTGGCCAGCTAGTATGACTAAAATGACAAACTCCAGATTCGATCAAGAGTGACAGAGGAGGCCACCCACCAGCCCTGGCCTTCATACACACCTACACCCACACACACAAATACAAACTTGTCATTTCCAGCAAATGTTTGATTTGTACATTTCATGTTCTGGATGTACAGAACATGAATTCAGCTGAAGAGAGGTTTCTGAGCAGGAAAGTTTAAGAAGCCATGTGAGCTTGTTGTGGGATACACTATTGATCCCAGTAGAAGCAGGCAGATCTCTGTAAATTCAGAGCCAGTCTGATATAGTAAGTTCCAGGAGAGCAGAGAGAACCTGTCCCAAACAGCTGGAAGGAAGGAAGAAAGGGAGGGAGGGAGGGAGGGAGGGAGGGAGGGAGGGAAGAAGGAAGGACGGAGAGAAAAGAAACCCTGTGATAGACTCCTGACTAGAAAGAGAGAGACTCTGGACTAGGCTGGCCTCTGGTCTGATTCGGTAATCCTTCCAAAATGCATTGCTGTCCGTTTTTGCTAGCAAGTGTTCGATCTCAGTGTTCTAAAGTAGTGCCTTGTGTAAACCAGCCTGCCCTGCAGTTCACTCTGTAATCCAGATGTCTGTGAACCCCTGATCCCCCTCCTCTACTTGCCCATGCTGGGACTGCAGGCACACATCTTAGCCCTACTTTAGTTTTCTGAGTTCATTCTGACACAGGTCCTATTGTGACTCACCGGAGTCATTTCTGTTTTTCTATTTTGAAGACCTAGAATGTAGAGCATAAAGCCTCACTTGCTCAGGAAGGCCCTTCACATGGCCTCTGCCTACCCCTTCAGCTCTACATTCTTGTTGGTTTTCACCAGTGTTTGATTTCTGTAGGGATCTACATGCCTTCAAATGTTCAGTTTAAACACTTCCTCTAAGATACCTCCCAGACCACTAGTTTGGGGTGGATATGCCTGGTCTCTCATCTCAAAAGCCCAGTTTCTGCTGGTTCTTCAGTCTCCTGTTCCTACTAGCAGTAGGAACCAACTGATTCCTTTCTGTTCTGGTGTACACCTAGAGTCCGAGGAATGGCATGGGCTGAGCCTGGAAGGGGGCTTGTATTGACCCACTGAAGGCCTTTTTTTTTTTTTTTTTTTTTGGATTTGGTTTTTTCAAGACAGGGTTTCTCAGGGTTTCTAAATAGCCCGGGCTATCCTGGAACTCACTCTGTAGATCAGGCTGGCCTCAACTCAGAAATCTGCCTGCCTCTACCTCCCAGAGTGCTGGGATTACAGGCGTGTGCCACTACCGCCCGGCCCCCATTGAAGGCCTTGAGAACCCGCAAGGCCTTTGTACTTTTATGTGGTGAGCTATGGAGTACCATGAAGGGGTCAGATTATCAACAGAGCCAAAGATGGGGGGCTAGCCTAAGAAGGGCAGGCGTAAAGGAAAGAACCAGGCAGCTCTTGTATAGGAACATCCAGCAAGCGTCAGAGCTAGACCACACTCTGCATAGTTCACGGACCTCTGTATCACACTTTAAGTGTTTTAAACAGGGCCTCATGACTGAGTGGGTAATGTACCACACTGGCCAAGATAGTACAGTGACAATGCAGGTCTCATTTCTATTCACATAAAGTTCTCCTGGTCTGGTTTGGCAATCCAGACTGCTTTGTTTTGCCTGCAGGTATGTTAGTACACCACCTGCCGTCAATGCTTGCATAGGCCACAAGAGGGCGTCAGACCCCCCCACACACACACACCCCAGGGCTGATTTGACCCATGGCACTTCACACTGACATGCTCTTCCACATGCTCAAGACAGGGGAAAACAGCACTTGGACAGGCAGGAACCACCTGTATTTTAGAAGGGACACACATCACAGCTCATTAGTCTGTTGGTCAGAACCAACCCAAGAACCCCCTGAACAACACACACACAGGGGCTGGGAAAATACCAGAAGAGACAGGGAACAGTAAAGCTTATCCCAGACCCCAGTGAGCGATACCTGCTGGTAGGAAGGAAGAGGCAAGACAGACAGGCAAGAGGGAGAGGCAGTGAGCAGAAAGGTTTTGCTAAGAATCTGAGGTCTCCTTAGAGAAGAGTCCTTCCCATGAGCACCGATGAGCTGGGTAGTACAACTTGCCCGTCCGCTCTCCCATGGAACAGTGTCTGGAGAAGTTAGGGATATACTGTGAAGATGACCTCATTCAAATGGCAGCTGGCAGGAGGCCACTGGTCCTTGGCATGTGGGCTTTCCACGGGGCTGGGGGATAGCCCAGTTTGAGGGCAGATAACAAGAGAAACAGAAGCCACCCTTCCCATTTCAAAGCACATGCCATTACTCGCCTTTTTCTATTGGTTACTCAGTGTGGGAACAGGCAGAGATAGCGGGAGGCCACTGTGGAAGGACAGTGATAGCGTTTCCTCTTAGACAGGGTCCCTCCGTAGCTGAGAATGACGGAACTTCTGGCCCTCCTGCCTGGGTCCAGAGTGTTATCTGGTGTGCACTGCCATGCGCTCTGATGTGGTACTGGAGACTGAACTAGGCACGCACTTGGTCAACCGAGCTACAGCCCCCGCCCAGAGAAGAACATCCTATTAACCCTTTCTTGATTTGGATAGCATCTTCTTGCCACTGTTGTGGGAAAAGTGAGGTGAAACCCAGTGACCTTGTGAGGAAGGCAGGGCCAACACAGATGCTAAGTATTTTGCAATATGGAAATCTGAGGCTGGAGGACACTGTGTGCCTTGCCTGACTTGACTCCTCTCCTCTCCCAACACCTCTATCAGGAGACCAAGTCATCATAAGCATTTATAGGGCAGTCTTAGCCACTGAGCAAAGACCCCTCACTTGTTTTGCTGCACGCGACACTGACTGGGTACAGGGCAGTATATCAAGGCTTCCAGAGGTGCCGAATCTGCCCGCAGCCTGGCGGTGCCAGGAAGGGGGAGGAGTGTGTCGCTGTGCCGGCGGGACACGGGTGGGCTGTGAAGGTGGACTCCACCTGTTGGACTGTGCCAAGGAAGTCTGCTAAGGATGGCTGTCTGCAGTGGGAAGGCTAGAGCCGAGCCTGGAGACATTTGTTCTTCCCATGATGCAGGATCCCTTTCAGGCTTCTACCTGGTCAGCTGCCCACAGTTCTGCCTTAAGAGTACTCGAGAGACCCGGCATCACAGCCTGCCCTCCCCTTACTCGCCGCACCAAAGAAATCAAAACCCAAACTGAGGTATCAGAAACATGTTCTTTTTTCTTTTAATAGTAAACCTCTTTACAACAAATATAGTGAAAGAGTTTTCAAACCAAACTCGTAATAATCTCGAGGACTTTTCTTAATGTGCAGAATACTAGAAAGCATCACCGTACAGCACGGAAAGAAATAATGAAAACAAATCAACAGCCACACACTTGGACTCACCCGAGCCCCAGGAGCCAGGAGTGTGGGTGATTGTCAAGTCTGGGGATGGTCAGCTCTCGGCTGGCCCACCCTCCCTCTTCCCTCTTTCTGGGACTTGAATGGGGTAGAGAATTCAGATTCTCCTTGGGAATCTTAGCCCTCCTGACCCATTAGGTCCCATCCCTTCTGCTTACGTAGAGGCAGACAGGGTAGAACAAGGAGCTCCCAGCCTCTAGGAGAACCTACATTTCCCCCACAGGGGGTTCCGGAGAGTTGGGTAAAGAAAGAGAGGGAGGGAGAGGGAGAGGGAGAGGGAGAGGGAGAGGGAGGGGGGGGAGAGAGAGAGAGAGAGAGAGAGAGAGAGAGAGAGATTTTTAGATTACTTTCCCATCATTTCTGTCTCTCCAAACAAATAAATAATGAGCAAGAGAAGGTGCATTTCTTTCTTCCTTCCTATTCGAGTTGGGGAGGGATGGGTGGATACACTGCTGGGGACGGAGGAAATGTGTCCCACTGAGGCATGTGGGGTGGCCCTTGGTCCCACTATCCCTGAAAGCGGAGGGGAACCCGGGTGGGAAGGGCACTGGATGACGCCAGAGGCTACTTTGGCAAATACCCAGTTCTGTAGCGGGAGTGGATAGGAGGCAAGATTGGCTTGTGAGAGGAAGAAAATAATTCCCCATTTGAGGGTTCCTAGGGATCCATTTACCTGGCCAGCCAGAAGCCCTGCATAGCCCCAGGAGAAACCTGGAGATACTGAACTGCAGAAATGTCACATATTCATTCAGACTGCCCCTACTGTCAGGGACACACACACACACACACACACACACACACACACACACCATGCACACATACGTACATGGCAATCACAAGCCAGGTTTGCTTTCGGGAAGCAGACAGAAAACTGTTGAGTAGCACGCTGGCTGTGCACTACAGGGGCTTCACCCCCAGCTGTGTGTAATGGTGGCCAAGCTCAGCCTAGAAGGCGGGGCCCGAGATGAAGGCCGTGATTCCACATCTGTTGAGCACCTGCCATCCAACATTCAGCATTTACAGGGCCTACGGTGTGCCAGCGGCGTCAGGGGAGCACAGGACTACATTCTGGCTTCTTTCAAGGCCGTAAGCAAGTCTCAAACCTCCCTCTAGGATTGTGAGGCAGGCGGGGTGGGAAGGTGAGGCCTGTGGGAGCCCCCGTGCCTGTCAGCTGCTGGGGGAAGACTCTGGGTAAGGGAGGGTCCCTGCCTTCCAACAGGCCACACTCCAGGGGAAGAGGAACCTGAGTTGGCTCCATGGACAAGTCAGAACCCCAGGGATGGATGGACTGGGGGTGGGGGCAGGCTAATAGACAGCCATATGGAGGCAGAGCTCCAAATGGGAAGCCCTGGTGGAGGTAGGCCGTGGGGAGAAGCAGGAGGCCAACTAGCACCCCTCCCCCATAACTAAGTAAAATGTTTTGGGACTGAGAGCAGCAAGGGAGGAGGTGGAGCCGGAGCTGGAAGCCGCCTATCCCTTGTAAACACACCCAGCTCACCGCCACTGAGGCCCTGGGAGCTTGAGTCACTCAGGTCCATCCACACAGCTGCACACAAACACATAAATACAGGGTGAACCCAGATACGCCCCACGAGCATGCTCACACCCCTCTGCTTCTGGCTCCTTCCCTGCATCAAGTGTCAAAATACTACAAAAGACTGGGCAAAGGCCATCTTACTACAACACTGAGCCTTGTCTAACTCTCCCCTCCAGTTGGGAGGAAGCCCCAAGGGAGTGTGTGCTGTCTCCCATCCCCTTTCCCCAGGTGGGGACGCAGAGGAAGGGCAGGGCGGTGACAGAGCAGGCTGGGGAGGGGGCAGACTATTCCCTCCATTTTGACCTCAGATCCAGCAAGAGGTCCAGAGACCGACCCAACGCTCCCACTGCCCCGGTGCTTGCTGCAGCCTCACCGAGGAGGCCCCAAAGCAGGAGTCTGGAGAGGAAGGCAAGAACACAGCAGAAGAATTTCATCTGTACAGTACGGGCCATTTGAGTCATTATTATTACAATATACTTTGACAAAAATAGAATCTCATTTCATATCAATACAACAACAAACACAACAGTTTCCTGGACGGTTACACCACTAACATTTGAAAGGTCTCTATTTACAATTACAGTAGCAAGAGGGCAGGTTTGGGGTGTGGCCTGGAGGTGGAGGGACAGGAGGTAGCGAGACAAGGAGCACGCAAAGAGCTGGGAGTGGGGCGGGGGCCGGGGAAGGGCCAGGGCCTCATCTGTGGGAACCTCCAGCTCCACAGACTGTGCCATGTCACGCGCCCAGTCTGTGCTCTTCTGGGCACAGGCGCACAAAGCCAAGATGCCCCCCCCACCCTGCCCCTGACAGGCCTCCTGCTCTCAGCGCCCCAGGGAGCCAAAGGACGACTCTGGCCCCCCTGGAGCCACTTCACAGAAGGCCCTCTCCCAACTCTCCCAGTACGTGGCAGCTTTCTTTAGGATGGGGGTAGCTAAAGGACAGGGAGCTATTGCACTGTACATCGTAAAGGGAAAGCTGGGGGTGGGGTCCCGATTCACCACACCCAGTCCTGTCCTCACCAGCCCTCTTTCTACCGCTGTCTCCCCTTTACCTCTAGAGACTCTTACCCCAACCCCCTGCCCTGGCCTCAGATTCCTAGGCAGCCTTTCTATCCCCCAGATCTTGGGGCGTAGCACAAGGAGCAGCGAGTGTGGTGTGTATGCGAGGCTGGAGGGACCAGGATGGGTATCAGCCATGGCGAACAGCCCGGACGCAGAAACTGCCTCCTCCTATCCCCTGAGACACAAGCCCATCACCAAGCCAGCTTTGGGTTTAGTCCACTGTCTGGGTTTTGCTGTTGGGTAGTTTTTGGTTCTTTACGTCTGTCTGGGAATGGGATGGGAGGGCTCCACATGCAGGGCTCGGCACCTGTCCCTCTCCAAGGCCTACCGCCTCCCCCCTTCCTGCAGCATATGTGTACAACGTGCAAAGTGTCCCCTTTCCCGCAGTAAAGAGAGTCCCCATCAGTGAAAATGGTGGGGGCAACAAAGGGGCAAGAGCATCCCTCTCTTTAAAGCGAGAACTCAAATTTAAAAATATAATAATAATAATAACAATAATAATAATAATAATATAATTATACACAAATGTAACCATCAACAGGACATGGAGCAGAAGAAAGGAAGTGGGGTCGAGCGGGAGGAGCCCAGGACAGGGAGGGGTGGGCGGTGAGATTGTCAACTCTTCATCAGGGAGGCTGAGAGGAGGGAGTGGGAACCATCACTTTAATGTCTGTGAAGAAAGGAGATGGAGAAGGTGGTGTGAGGGGCAGTGTGGCCTATAGGACGCACCCAACCCTCTCCCAAGGGGGAACACTCTAGGGCAAGGCTGGCTGGAGGTCACTGAGCAGGGGCAATGCTGCGAGGCGGGGCCGAGGGTGGCGAGTCCTGGCCACAAGGCCTCGGTTGGGGAAGGAAACAGGCTGAGTGCATGTGGGGCATCCCTGGGTGACGCAGACACCGGCAGACAGAAGGGCAATGTTACAGTACCCAAGTATCCAGCCGCATCCTCTTCACAGCTGAGCCCTCAGCCTCAGGCTCTGGGGCTGGGCGCAGCAGGCCTAGTGTGGGCCCAAAGTCCCCCCGTCCATCATCCCGGTCCCCGGGCTCATAGGATCCTCCAGCTGGGCTGCTGAGACCTTCGCCAGGCTCAGGGCGGGCAGCTGGGAACACAGCTGGTGGAGGAGGTGCAGGGCTGCGTTCACGACTTGGGGACACTGGTTCTGACTTGATGCTGATGTGGGGGTGGGTAGTGACAGTGAGAGCAGCACCCACGTGGGGCAAGGGGCTGCCAGGGCTGGAGTTCAGGAACACAAGAGACAGTAACAGAAAGAGTGGGAAGAAGTCACCAGACAGGGTAAACACAACAGAATGAGAGTGGGGAGTTGGGGGAGGGAGACGCGTGTCAAAGGGAAAGAAGAGAAATGAGTATTAGCTGCAGTCTGTCCACACCACTCTGTCCATCTTCTACAGCCTACACCCTCAGCCCTGCTGGCTGGGTGGAGGGGCTCACGACTGCTATTTTCTGAACACACACAATTCCAAGGAGACCAGTCCCTCACTCCCCACCATTCCCATGGAAAACCTCCCAAAGACTCACATGAGGTTGCTGAGAGAAACAGGGACCAGGTGGGGCTGCTGCTGAGGTGGCTGCTGTGGCTGTGACTGTGGCTGTGGCTGTGGCTGTGGCTGTGGCGGTTGTGGCTGCTGGGGCTGCTGGGGCTGCTGCCAGGCGGTGACGTTGCCTAGTGCCAGCCCTGCAGGTGAACTGAAGGCTGGTAAGGAGGACAGCTCTGCACTGGGCAGCTGGTAATCTGCAGTGAGAGAAAGGGGGCACCTGGGTGGGGAGCACCTCAGCTACCCTTTCGGGAGGAAGGCGGGTGTCTTCACAGATGTGAAGAATGACAATTCATGAAAGTGCCCGAGATGACAGCCTGACGATCACAAGGCATGCTTCCTTAACAGGGTAAAAGGACAAGTGGTTTTTAAGATATCATCAGCTTTAAAAATCAATCATGTGTAAGTATTGCTTTTATAAGGGCAGTTACAAAAAAAGAAATGGGCAAGGGAAATGGAGAAGACCTAGTATTGATCCAACTACAGTCCCTTTACCAGCCGAGCCTTAGGCAGTGGAGAGGCAGCAGGGAGCTCTGAGAACCCCAGGGTAATGGGACCAGGAGGCCACAAACACTCTCCCTTCTGCCCTGGCCCCACATGTCTGGACTCTCTCTAAACAGGGCTTCAGCTCCCACAGAGACACAGAGGAGATGGGTCTGACACCCAGTCTTCATGTCCCTGAAGCATAAGGGGCTTCACTCAAGGCCTAAGCTAGGACCAGGTGGTCACGGTGCTGGGAGACTTGTGGGTACTTCCTGTCTAGGCACGTTTCTTAAGATACTATGTCAGGCTGGAAAGATGGCTCAGCGGTTAAGAGCACTGGCTGCTCTTTCAGAGGTCCTGAATTCAATTCCCAGTAACCACATGGTGGCCCTCAACCATCCATAATGAGATCTGACACCCTCTTCTGGTGTCTGAAGACAGCTACAGGGTACTTACATATAATAAATAAATCTTAAAAAAAAAAAAAAAAGCTACTGTGATGTCCACATTGTTAACAAGTGACCTGTTAGCACCTCACCTGCTAGTCACACAGCTCTAATGTGCCTCATGCTGGACTGTCTGAGGTATTTAGAAATTCCCTCCCCAAAAGCCATAAAGATGTGTACACAACGGGAGGACATGCTAGTCATCCAACCTATGTTCCATTGTGAACCCAAGGTCACTTGCTTTAGCTCTGTTTGTGCAGGAAGATGGTTTGACCTCTGCAACATTCACGGCTGAAGCTATGACAGATTCTTGGCCACCTCCACTCCCCGACTGTGAGATCCTGGACAAGTGCTGCTGTCTAGAGCAGAGGTAGCACTCCTTCCTACAGCACGGTCTCCAAGGGGAAGACGTGTGGGAAAGCCATGTAGGACTGCCACGCCATCAGGCTCCTGGTGAACACGCCAAGACTCAGCAAGCACTACTGCTCACATGAGGCAGACGCAGCCCCAGGTGTGGGGAGCTGCCTGCTCACAGAAGCTAGGCTGGTGGCAGCACCGCCCCCAGCCCTGATGCCGCGCTCATTCCTTTATTCACCGCATTTCTGCAGCGCAGGGACGACAGGCAACACAGGGCAGCGCCCACCACCGATCTCACCTACACCGCAGCCCTCTGTACCTTGTGTGTTTTGAGACAGGGTCTCACTATGCACCCCTGGCCGATCTTAGTATGTAGGCCAGGGTGGCCTTGAACTCCAGAGATCCGCCTGCCCCTGCCTCCTGAGTGCTGAGATTAAAGGTGTGCGCCACCACGCCCGGCTTTACCACCACCTCAAAACGTGACTCCAGCTGGTCAATGCCAGTTACTACTGACAGAAGTCTGAGCTACTCCTATAGCAACAGGAACTGGAGCTTTCTCAGGGTCAAGGCTGCTTTCACACCCTAGAGACACAAGCAGTCCACGAAGAGAGCTGAGATGAACTAACTTGCCTCCTACTTCACAAGACTGGATGAGAAAAGCACAGACGCCACCACAGTAGAATTCCCAAACAAACACCGCTTCTGAGGAGATCTGAGCTGTTCAGCCCGTTTCCCAGTAGACTCGGGCAGTTGGGTTTTCTCCCTGTCTTGGGAATGGATGGCAGGCGGGGGAGCCTCCTCTTACCTACCTATGTTCCCTGAACCAGGCCCACAGGCTGCACTTCAGAAGCAGCCAGCCCCGCCCCAGCCTCAAGATTCAAAACCAGGAAGAGGGTATGCATGTGAGGCACCCAAGGAACTGGGGTCAGAGACACTGGAAAAGGAAATCTGCCCAGAGTCGTCAACAGCCTGGCTCCCGTAGGCGCACAGCGGGCCGCGGCCTGCCACTCAGCACTTCTCCTGCAGCTGGGAAGGAGGGCAAAGGTGGAGTCTGTACCTGAACATGCTTCTGCTCAAAAAGGCCTGGCGGAAGTGGGAGCGTTCTGAGGGGCTCGGCTATGGTTTACTGTCACCACAGAACAGCCTGAACACCGGTCACTCAATGTGAGGGTCACTGATTGAAGTGGGAAAGAGTTGAGGAGGGCCTCCTTGCTAGGAAAGAGCTTACTGCCACACAAAAGCTCCGCGACCAGAAACAAAGCACTTTCCTACTAGCAAATCCTTCCTAGCCAGACACAGCAGCCTGAACACAGCCAAGGATGGCCGCAGGCACCACACTCCATCCTGGGGAAGGTGTGAAAAGCTGACAGAGCCACACCAGCCTGCACTGTATGTCCCACCATTCTACCCAGAGGCCTTTGCCAAGTACTGTCCCCTTTAGACCTCTCCAGTCTTCACCAGGCTTAGCCTGCCGCCCACTCACGTTGTACTGAGCCATTTCTGCTCAAGAAACTAGCAAATCCACTCTGCACGCTCCAGGAAGCTTTGCTGTACTGACCATGTTCCCTTCCCCAGTCCTCAAACCATAACTCTATTAGCTTGGTGTGCCTGAGTCACCCACTCAGGTCTGTCCCCCTCACACTGGACAGGAGTTACTCTTCCACAAGGACCTTGTGTTAAAAATTGAAGGTACCTGGTTAAAAGTAAATTTTACATTAACAATTTTTTTTTTTTTTTTTTTTTTTTTTTTTGGTTTTTTTGAGACAGGGTTTCTCTGTATAGCCCTGGCTGTCCTGGAACTCACTCTGTAGACCAGTAGACCAGGCTGGCCTCGAACTCAGAAATCGCCTGCCTCTGCCTCCCAAGTGCTGGGATTACAGGCGTGCGCTACCATTGCCCGGCTAACAATGCATTTTTAAAAGTATGTCTTTGGGATATACTTTAGCACAAATAGTGCCTTTGGGATAGATTTAAGACTGAAAAAGAATTTGTTTTATCTGAAGTTTCAATCAAGAATTTTGTTATTTCTCTGTTTAAAAACGTTTTTCAAAAAAAGAATTAGAGCCGGGTGTGGTGGCGCACACCTGTGATCCCAGCACTTGGGAGGCAGAGGCAGGCAGATTTCTGAGTTTGAGGCCAGCCTAGTCTACAGAGTGAGTTCCAGGACAGCCAGTGCTATGAAACTCTGTCTTAAAAAAAAAGGGGGGGGGAGCTGGAGAGTTGGCTCAGCAGTTGAGAGCACTAACTGCTCTTCCGGAGGTCCTGAGGTCAGTTCTCAGGAACCACATGGTGGCTCAAAACCATCTGTAATGGGATCCAATGCCCTCTTCTGGAGTGTCTGAAGACAGCTACAGTATACTCATATACATAAAATCTTTAAAAAAAATTTAATGTTTTTTATGTGTACATGTTTGTACTTACATACACCACATGTGGTCATGTACTTACAAGAGGCTAGGAGTAGCCGGGCGGTGGTGGTGCACGCCTTTAATCACAGCACTTGGGAGGCAGAGGCAGGTGGATTTCTGAGTTCAAGGCCAGCCTGGTCTACAGAGTGAGTTCCAGGACAGCAGGAACTACACAGAGAAACCCTGTCTCGAAAAACCAAAAAAAAAAAAAAAAAAAAAAAAAAAAAAGAGGCTAGGAGAGGAGGTTGGACCCTGGAGCTGGAATTACAAGTAGTTGCAAGTACCCAGGGTGGGTGCTGGGAACTGAACTTGGACTCTGGAAGAACAGCAAGTTTTCCTAACTGCTGGACATTCCCTTTAGCCGGTTTTGTCTTTGGAGACAAGGTCTCACTAACTGAGCTGGAGTTTAATTCCCTGAGCAGTTGAGGGTGAGATGAGCTTCTAGCTCTCTGGTCTCCACCTCCTCAGGCCTCAGATTACAGACAAGCGCGACCACATCTGGCTTATAAATAGTGCTAGCAACTGAGCACCCAGACGGCTTCATGCCTGCAAGGCAAACCCTTTCTTTACTCACTGAGCTACACCTCCAGCCCAGGATTCTGTTTTTCATTTGTCTGATCTACTAATTACAACACTAATTAGTGAAGGACCTTCCTCAGACCAGAAGGAGCACCCAGTGGCCATCTCTGGTCACTCCCCTGCCCTATGTACAGGGGCGCAGTGCGCCAGTTTCATGAGCACTCACCTGTGTTGTAGGCAGTGGGCATGGAGGAGAAGGGGAGGCCCTGGCTCAGTAAACTTGGTGTTGCCACGGAAACCACTGGGGTGGTGAGCGAGTGGGTAGACTGGGAGACCCCGAGGCGCTGGGCATTGTTCTGTAGGAGAAAACTGATTGTCAAGAGATGGCAAATGGGAGGACTGTCTCTAGGTGGTCAACCATACTGCATCTGACCTAGGTCCCTGAATTCCAAGGGAAGGAACCAGAGCAGAGATCCACAGACTCACAAACACAGTTGGTGTGTTTGAAGGCCTCAAGACTCACAGAGGAAAAACATGCACACAGATTCACTTGCATCTGCACCAATACAGACAGGAAGGCATGGGGCAGCCTGGAGCTCAATGTCAACACTGCCCTGGTACCTGGGTGGAGAGGCAGAAGGAAGAGACGTGGTCTCTTCTGGGCTAAGAGCACTGAAGTCTCCTCTATACCGATTACAGTAGCAGATGCCCCAGGAGATGTATACTGGCATCTGGGAATGAAACGTGGGATCTGGGGTGGCATGTGATTGCATGTATGCACACACGTGTGTAGAGCTGTCAGCTCCATCTGCTGCTGAGTCACTTGTTTATTCCAACTCCACGCTGGGGCCGAAACTGCCGGTGTGTTGGCCGCCAAAGCCTGCTTGCCTTTTCCAGCCTTTCTGGCCTCCTGACAGCAAGCTGAGAGGAAGCACACTCCTCTTTCCTGGCTGTTGATGAGTGTAAGCACAGGAGGGGCTGTGCATGTCTCTTAAGTGCCTGTGGGATGGGCTGGGGTAGGAGGAGAGTGAACAGGCAGGCAGGGAAGTCCTTGCTAAGGACAACTCCAGTACTGACTGCATCAGGGCTCAGACTTTGCTAGATTTTCTTGTAAGGATTAGGTTTGCATCTTAGGTTGCAATGCTGTGTGGACCTACATGGAGTCAGGAGGCCAATGAGAACTAAGGGCTTAATTCAGGTATGTCTGGGGGATAGCCTCAGGCTCTTTTCCACATGCACACACACGTGTATGAATAAGTGTGATAATACATAAACATCCATGCATGCGCAGATGACACACGCATGCCATGGCCAGCCCTTCCCGATACCCCATTCTCCTTAGTATCCCACTCAGCTCTACACACAGCTCCTGACAAACAACTACACATTAAACACGCAGGAGAAGACAGGCACACAAACTCATGCTGCAGAATGAATGACAGTGGGCAAAGCCAGAACTCAAAGACACTGCAACATCTCAGCTGCACTTACCAGATCTAAATGGTCCTCAGTCTGGGAGCAGAAATAAAACCAAAAAGGATGGTTCAGGCTATGGCTCCTGCCTTTCCCATATGGTCACCCCACTCACCCTACCTGCCTAAAAGCAGAGGTTCTTTCTGGTCCCAAAAGATATCTAGATATTCTGTCTATCTGATAGCCATAAAATGCTATCCATCATAAAATCCTGGCCTCCATCAGCCAGTCCTTATTCCCATGGTGCAGTGTGAATTCCCTTTACCATCTTCTCCATCATAGACCTTTTCTCCTATCCCCTGTTCATGTTTACTGGCCCTCTGGTCAGCACTGCTGTGGTTCAAAGGCCGTCAGGGAAGAAAGCATTTAAAGCCATGCTGTCTCTCTCAAGAAGCCCTACCTGCTACCTACCTTCATCTTCTTGCTTTTCCTCCCATCCCCCATCCCCTGCCAGAGCCCAGAAACCCACTCACCAAGTGATGCATTAACCCTTTGCCTCCCTGGGAAGTGATGACCCGCAGATCAGGCTTGCGGCTGGGGGCTCCAAGCTGGGTGTTGTGGGTGGGTGGGGGTGGAGACTTGGCAGGGATGACTTTGTTTAGGCTGTTGCCATTGGCCACAGGGAGGAGGCCAGGGGAAGCTCGGGCACTGACATAGCCATTCCCTAGAGAAGTGAGATGAGAAACAAAAAATGCTGGCCTGCCCTCTGTCCCTACCAACCGCCCCAGACAAGCATATTTGTCACCTGAGGCTCTCAGAGGCACGCTAGGGTTCTACATGGATGCTGAACTGCCTGACACCGCCTAAAGCCTTGGTCCCCAACCACTTGACATAAAGTCAGCCTCTAAGCCACAGTGATAGGACCAGAGAGAGAGCTGACAAGCAACCCTTGCCACCGCCAGCCCCAGGCACTCAGAGCCCTCCACAGGCCTCACACAGGACGCCTGACAATGGGGGAAAGGTGGTGGGTAGGCTATGACCTGGTCTTCTGCTGAGGAGCCTGGTTACCAGAGCCAGCTAACCATTTAGATGGTTTCCTTGCCAGGAACTGCAACTCTGTGCTTTTCATCAGCACAAGACAAGCTGCCTGCCACCATGGGGACCGGGCCAGTGACTGTGGGGAACTGTTGCTGGCACTGGGGGCTGATGGTATGGTCACTCCCATAACTACAGCTGGGATAAAGGCATCACAACCTCTACATCTGCTCTGCACTCTGCCATGGACAGGTCTTCCACACACAGCATCTCACACATGTTCCCATCAGCCCTGCGAGGGGCATGGGATAGACATTTTGTCAGTTCTGGGCACATGGCATTAGAGGAAGCATGGCACTAGCTGAGAGGGCTGTGATGACTTCTCCACAGCCACCTAGAGCCATCTCACGGAGTCCCCAGTGCTGGGCTCGAGCCTGCGAGCACTGAGGAGACGGGGTATGCCTTAGTCCAGGGTTTCATGACTCTAGTGCACTACCATTGCTCCGGCACCCTCACGCCCACCCACCTCACACAGGACCCATGATGACCAGAACAGGCAATGGGTAGCACTGACTGAAACTGACTGGGAGAGCCTGGGGTTCAGGAATGTGAGTGGTCCCTACGAGAGAAAGCCCACCTTTCTCTGTCCCCTATGAGCACAGTGTGTTGCTGTTTCTATCCCAACTCCAAGTCACTCTGGGAATGGCAAGAATGACAGGGTGACATCAATGATGACATTAGAAGGAAGTCACTAGCTAGACACCAGCACAGATCAAGAGTGGCTGGAAGTGTCGGGGCACAGGGCAATGGTAGTTTCTTCCTATAACTGCAGTAGGAATGCCTATAGGTACACATCTGTATGCTGACTCCATAGGAGCATGGAGGCCGCGTGCACGGGTGCTGTCTGAATGCCTACCATCCTGATCTCAACAAGATGCCCCATTTTAATCTGAAAATGCTGGACCATGGCCAAGTGTGATGGTGCATGCCTTTGATTCCAGCACTCAGAAGGCAGAGGCAGGTGGATTCTATGAGTTTGAGGGCATCTTAGTCTATATAGCGAGTTCCAGGCTACCAAGGCTACATAGTAAGACCTGTCTCAGGAAAAAGGAAAAAAAAAAAAAAAAAAAAAAGAGGGGGAGGCAGGCTGACATCTTCTGGTGCATCCCACTCAGGCCCCGTTCTTTCCCTCCCCATCTGTTAGGTCCCGGGACTGAGCCACCCTGTGTAGGCAGCTGCACTCACCAACGGGGCTAGGGCAGGCTCCATTAGCACTGTTGAGGTCTCCACCCAGCATGGCTCCTGGGAGAAAAGCAGAGCTACCATGAGCTTTGTCTTGGGGACTGGACAAGAAGAGGGGGCTCTGAGGAGCCCCAGGCCTGTTCCCTCAAGAGTCATACACATGCAGAAATGCTGCAAATGGAAGACCTGCCATTGAAAACAGAAGTCAAGAGCCCCTTCCACACCTCACTTCCATCTCAGTGACTCACCCTCCAGCCCACTTACCTGCACTAGCAGGCCGCTGGGGCAGGCCCGGAGAAACACTGTTTCTCTGTAGTGCTGGCTGCTGGGGGGACAGAAGCCGTGGGTCCGTAAGGGATGACGTCACCAGGGAAGGAGTGACCAGAGAGCTACTTGGATTGCTGAACTGCATGGAGTTCTGATTGGACACGGGCACTGTGACAGGCATGGCAAAGTTGGGGGCCGGAACAGACGACTAGACAGAGAGATGGAGGGTAACGTCACACCAGGTCACTCTCTCCCCCAGACCCATTTTGCCTAAGAGGGTACACAAGAATTCTTTGGTTCCTGAACTCTATCTCCGAAGGCCAGAAGCTTGGGCTCCCTGCCCTCAGCCCTTTGGCAGCCCTGCCTACCTCCCATCAGAAGGGTGAGGGCATCTTCCAATACAGCTCTGACCCCAGGCAAGAGAGCCAGACCCTGCCCACTACGGACGGGACTAAATACCCCAGTGGAGGTGGGTTAGTCCTCAGCCAGGCAGGACACACTGGGAGCAAGTTAGTGCCCTGGGTCCAGACCCAAACTCGCACTGAGGATATATCCACTACGCAGCCACCACCATCCGGCCTGCATAGGAGTAGCTCAAGCCCCCTTCTCTACCATCCCTTTAGCAGTTCTGCATAACGCTGAAAGACAGAGGCAAGGGTGCCAAAGCACCCCAAGGGGATCCTCAAAACAACAGGACCAAGAACACTCTCCTCTCCTTCCCCTCTGGACACTCCCAGCACCTTCGTTTTCTGCTGGAGAGGATACTGCAGGTCTCTACTTTATGCAAGAAGAACTTTACAAGAGGGTTATCAAGACCAAGGTTAGCAGTTCCTCAGTGGTCAGTACCAGCTCAAGGACGGCTCAGCATAGTACGTCCATCAGAGGCAGCCGAGGGCCGGGCGGGCAAGGCTGGGTGAAGCCACACCATGCAGCACAGGAGGCTCTCCTCCATGCGACTACTCACGGCCAGTCTATAACTCTGCATCATCTTATCAAACTCCTCGTCTATCTTTTTATACTTCTCCTCCGTCTGGGGGGTCAGGGCAAACGCCTCGTCCACCTCGGGGCTCTCACACTCCCTGTGCTTCTTGTGCAGCGCCTGGGGGAGGGGCCGGAAGGGGGCCAGAGAAAAGGTGAGGAGGGCTCACCCCATAGCGCCTGAAGAGCCCATCCAGCTCCTCACTGGCCCGCCGGTACTTGTCCTCCAGCAGGGGGCTCTGCTCCAGTGAGTCCTCCCCATCCGGCTCTGGGCTGTCACAACCGTTGAAACCCTTCTTCCTCAGGGTCTGCAACCGACCACTCAGTCAGCCAGCCAGCAATGGCCTCCTGCCTCCTCCAAGCTCCTCCCACAAATCCCCTACGCTTCTCCAACCTTCTCTCCCATGGTTCCCAGACGTTCTAGTCCCCACCCCCACTCCCCACCCAGAGCCATCCTCCCCTCCCCACAGTGTTCCCAGGGGCAGGCATGCTCCACAGCTGTCTAGGGAGAGGCCAGGTCCTGCCAGCTCCCTAGAGAGAGTGCTTAGGGGTGGGGACTCTGCCCATGCAAACCCAAGGCTCTATTTAGCTGAGAGAAACTGAATGGAGACAGGAAGGACACACAAGAACGCACAAAGGACCTGCGCTCACTGAGCCTTTTGCTCTACACCACCCCAGACCCGAGCTTTTTGTGGTCACTCAACTTTAAAGACACCTGCCTTGTTAGTTTTTTAATCATATTATATCATATCTGTTTGTCTGTCTGTCTATCTGTCTATCTGTGCTTGTGAGAGGACAATCTAGAGGATATGGTTCTACGTTCTACCACGGGGGTTCCTGAGAATTAAACTCAGGCTTGGCAGTAAGTGCCTTTACCTAATAAGCCTTTGCTTTATTTTAATTTTAACTTATTTAGTTTTTTGTTTTGTTTTTTTTTTTCCCAAGACAGCCTTTCTCTGCGTAGCCCTGGCCATTCTGGTACTTGTTCTGCAGACCAGACTGGCCTTGAACTCACAGAGTGCTAGGATTAAAGGTGTGTGCCATCACTGTCTAGCTTATTTTTATTTTTATTTTTTAATTTTATCTCATGTGTGTATGTTTTGCCTGCGTATATGTGTACCACATGACTACCTGGTGTCCATGGGTCAGACAAGGGTAGACCCCATCCCTGGAACTGAGTAGGCAGTCATGAGCTGCCACATGGGTGCTGGGAATCGAACTTAGGTCCACTGGAAGAAAGCCAGTGCTGCTAACCTCTGGAGTGAGAAGCACGAACTGGGCTGTCTGTTTGCTCACAGACACCCCTTTAAGCCAGCACTGCTCCATCTGTGGGGTTACCGCAGCCATGAGGAGCCAGACCACGTATCTAGGGTCACATGGCAAGAGAAGGCCAGAGATGCACCCCAAAGCTCCTATCCTTTAACATCTCACATTTGACTCTGAAACAGAAGACAAGAGCCACACAGACCCACAAAGGAACAGGACAGAAAGGAGAGACGGGAACAAAGAGGTAGACACAAGAAAGAATATCAGAGGATGAAGGAAGGTGGAAGTAAACGGCCTAAGACAGCAGGACCTGGCGGATCACGGACTGCCTACGCTGCACTGAGGCCTGGTGCAGGCCATATGTCGCCTGCCTTTGCTGCCAGGCCCCTCCCTCCTTGGCCCCTGGGTTTGGGTTTGCACATGGGCAGAGGTGGGCACGGCGCACCTCGATGATGTCAGCATTGGTGCGGCTCTCGTGCGGCTCGTTGTACTCGGTGTACTTGAGCAGCACCTTGTCCATGTCGGTGCTGGCGTACTGGAACAGCTTGTTGGAGTGGTTGAAGATGATGAGCGCGATCTCGCAGTCGCACAGCACGCTCAGCTCGTAGGCCTTCTTCATCAGCCCAAACTTCCGCTTGGTGAAGGTCACCTGCAGGAGAGCAGTGCGTGGCCAGGTCTGATAAGAGTCCCCCTGCCCATAGACATAGCCTCTACCTACCCTAGAGTCCCACTCTCAGGGTGACTTAGCCACGGTTGATGGAAATCCATGGTCTAGAAAGGAACAAAATAGCACCAGAGCCAGCCTCAGACAAGAACGGAGGCCACATCTCTGTGCGCAGCGGGCTGAGGAGAGCAGCATGCCTCCCGGTTGAGGAGGGGAGAATGCTTGCTGAGAAGAAACTGTAGGTGCAGTAATGGCATGGGGCCCTGGCCCATCTCAGGCCAGCGAGCTAAAGAGGTACACAAAGTGCTCCTCTCTCTGCTTAGACCCACCCTTTATTGGACCCTCCAGTGAGTTCCTGGGTTCCCAAGAAAACTCTTTCATGGGTGACAGAGCTGGCTCTCTGTTCTTGCTCACTACCACAAAGGCTCTGGGGCCTCCTCACCTGGCGGTTCCGTTCATCAGTGATTCGCTGGATCTGAATCTTTTTCCTCCCCATCTTCTCCGGGGGGGGTTCCTTAGTGCCAGAGAGGAAGGGGCTGCTGGGTGATGATCAGGAGCCTCACGCTGTGCTCATGAATGTCTGGGACTAGTGATCAGTTCATGGTCTGCAGAACACCTATACACAGCCTCCTAGGAGGGGGCATAAGAGGACTGTTAGACCCCAAATCCTTGTTTGGGATGTGGGCCAAGCTATTACAGCCTGCGAGAGACTGGTGGCATCTCTGCCCCATCCCCAAATTGTGACAATATTGGCTATAGAGGAAATGCCCCCCTTTCCCATACCAGATACAAGCTGGCTCTCACTGGGATCAGGGCTTGATCTAGGCTGATTCCCCAAGTCACTGCTATCTTTGGGCTTTAGGTCACACAGAAGATATAGAGCTCTGAGGGTCTGCTTCTTGGAGAGCACCCACACACCCTATTCTCTATAGAGCTTGTCTGTACTGTGTTGTACTCCGCAGAAGCCCTACCCACCACCACAGCCTTGACCAGTGGAGGCTCCTATGTGGGAGACAAAGTGAGAACACATTGAGCTACTGCCTCCCAGACTGCAGGCAGCAGGCAGAGAGGATGCTCGAGGCTCAGAGGGGTGCCTGGTGGCCCAGTCCAGGTTGTCAGCGCAGTCCTTACGTGGACTCCCAGAATCTGGGGACAGTGGAGGCTGGAGTTATAGAATGCACTCCCCTAATCAGAGCTTGTGTGCATCAGTGTGATCAGAGCTTGTGTGCATTGGTGTGATCAGAGCTTGTGTGCATCAGTGTGATCAGAGCTTGTGTGCATTAGTGTATTTCATTTGCTCGGCCCAAGTACAGTTTTGTTTGAATGGTGTTCCGCTACTTAGACAGAGACAAGCTGCTTTTGGGCCAGAGGCCAGCAGATGTATTTCGCAGAACCCCTTACCCTGGGAACTACACCTGCTCGGAAGGTGCTCTGCCTGGCTGCATCCTCAGCCGGTTTCATTTCTTGAGCTAAGGTCTTGTTAGTTTTCCAGGCTGGCCTTAAACTTGTGATCCTCTTGTCCCCACCGCCCAATAAGTTACGGTCACAGGCCTACATCACAAAGCCTGGCTTTTTTCCTCTGATTACTGTGGTGCCAATTATGGAAGCGAAAGTTTCCCACTCCCTAGGTAAATACTCCATTTTGGAATTTACTCCGATTCAGTTAAGTGTTTCTGTAAAAGGCCAGAGTCAATGCTGCAGGCTGTCCATGCTTTCGCACTGTTTAAGCTCTGCTACAGGCAGGCAGCCTAACTGACAGAGGGTAGGTAGGTATGGTAGCTAAGGCCTGTAATCCCAATGCTTGAGAGGCAGAGGCAGGCGTCAGTAAACTGAAGCCAGCCTGGTCTACATAGTGAGGCCCCAGCCTTGACAAAACAAACCAAAAAAATAAAAATAAATAAAAAAAAACAAAAATAAATTAAAAAGTAAGTAAATGATGAGGGGAGAGATAATGCAAAGAGGGTACACTGAGGAAACTGAAGAGCTGGCTTAGCATTTAATTAAGAGCCCCTGCTTGTCTTGTAAAGGACCTGGGTTCAGTTCCTAGCACCCATTTGGAGGGTTACAACTATCTGTAACTCCAGTTCTAGGGGGTCTGACGTCATCTTCTGGCCTCCACGGATGGACGCTGCACATACCTGGTGAGCAGACACACAGGCAAGGAGGTAAGAGGTTCCTCAGCAACAGCTGGGTGAGTGGCTGCTGAGCAGACACTTTGCCTTTCTAGCCCATTCCACGAAGCCTGAAGGTTACAGAGTAAGCCAAGCAGTTCGTTCACTGGGTACCTGGCTGTGATGGGGTGGGGAAGGGAAGCTCTGGACTTGCCTACGATCCTCACAGACACAGATCGCAGGGCGCCCCGCAGGCTTGTCTAGCTTCCACTCTGCTGAGCATCTGCAGAGCACCTCAACTTCCTTGCCCTGAAGGAAAGGTAATTTGTCTGCCAGGTATCGAAGGTCACCAAAAGAGGGAACCAGCCCCTCTCTTGCTCTGGTATCTGAGGAGCGCCATAGTCCCTGGCCTTCATCTGGCCATTCCCCACATCCCAGACCAGCAGTGGCAGCCTAGAGCCCTGTGTGGCCCAAATCTGGGCTCTCTCCAGGCCCGTGACCCTGCCCAATCTACTGTAGGGGCTCCACCCAGAACCTCCAGGCTTTACCCTAACTCTCAGAGCTACCAACAACTCCCTCCTTGGGCTGGAGAGGAAGAAGGCACACTGTGGCAGGGGCTACGGTAAATTGGCCTTTTTAGGTGGGCCTCTCTGGCTCAGCCTCGGAACTTCAATCTAGACCCACAGTGCAGGGCGCCCTGACTCCCCACTGGCTAGGCAGCTGTCTTCCCTCTTGTCCCTTTCTTGTTTCCTGCTCTCCATCTTCAGACCATGAACAAACTCTTTTTTTTTTTTTTTTTTTTAGTTTTTCGAGACAGGGTTTCTCTGTACAGTCCTGGCTGTCCTGGAACTCACTCTGTAGACCAGGCTGGCCTCGAACTCAGAAATCCGCCTGCCTCTGCCTCCCAAGTGCTGGGATTAAAGGCATGCGCCACCACTGCCCGGCGAACAAACTCTTTTTATTTGTTCATTTTTCTTTGTTTTTCGACAGAGTTTCTCTATGTAGCCCTGGTTGTCCTGGAAATCACTTTGCAGACCAGGCTAGCCTTAAACTTACAGAGTTCAGAGGCCTGCTTCTGCCTCTTAAGTGCTGATATTAAAGATGTGCAATACCACCAGACCTTGATGACAAAACTCTCTTCTGCTTATGGCCAGTACTGTCTCCCAGCGAACTGTCTTTCAGTGTTTTCCGTTTTCCAAAAATCTAACCCAACACTCTTTCTAGCATTATCAATTGTGCTTCTCCTCTGTGCCTGGTTCCCCAAGGTTAGAGCTTCATAAAGCAGGAACTGAACCTGTCTCTTTACTATGGTATTGCCTGTAGAAAGAACCCAGTAAATGCCTATACAAAGAAAATATTATGAGTCTATAGAAGTCCTTCCTGCAGTCTAATCTCTGTCTGCCCTGCTGTTCTCACTGTCCTCTGTGGAATTAGAACCTTCTACCAGCTGCCCTCAAAGCCTATTAGTTCAGACATCACCGACTCTCCAACCAACCCTGCTACCCTCACCCTCATCCCTCCCTACACTCAGCTCAGCTGGTGCAAAGGGTGAGACTCTAAGTCTTCTAAGGAGCAGCCCTGAGCACATGGAGATGGAGAGGATGGGGTTGCTTAGGCAACTGTCGCCTGGCAACCAGCTCCCTGGCTGATCTCCTACACTGCCCCCCCCCAATCCCTGCCGCATGCTGGGGGAGCTAGGATATGAGAGATCATGGCTGAGAAGGCAAAAAAGCCAGAGAGACCTAGTGAGTATCCTTTATCAGAGGGAACCTGTCTGTTTTAAGAGACCAAGCCTCAACATCCCTGACTCCCTCTATACTAGCTCAGCCGTTTATAACCCCATGCCTCCCAGGGTCTCACTCACCACTACTCTTTCTCTGCCAGAACTACTCTTCCAGAGGACAGACCCTGCCTTGGCCAGTCCTTCCTCCTAGCTAACCACAAGCTCTCTTACAAAGCAGGCTCAGTCCCCTCTGCTGTCTGTTCCACACTGCTTCAGTCTTTGGAAGCCCTGGGGCAAGAATATGAACTCAGTCTTCTTTCTGGAAGAATGGTGTCTGAGCTGAGATGGTCACAAAGTAACCTAGACTGACCCCACTCAAGGGGTGGAGCTGTCCTGCCCAAACTTCCCTGCTCTTATCAGGAAGTTTTAATGAACACCTGGACCTGCTTAATTAGTCTTCTGTTCAACAACCTCACTAACTGCTAGAAGCCAGAGGCCTGGGCATCTGTTCTCCAGATGCAGGCTCTGCTCCAGCCAAACCTAGCCAGTCCCTCTTTTCCGAGGCTCTAGTCTTTGGGCTGCTGCTCTTCTCTCTGCCCCTTTCCGCCCGACAGTTTTTCTGTGTAGCCTTGGCTGTCCTGCAACTCAATCTGTAGACCAGGCTGGCCTTGAACTCAAGAGATCCTGCCTCTGCCTCTTGAGTACTGGGTTAACAGTGTGCACAGGCTAAGCTGCTGTTCTTCTAAGTCTAGTCTGCAGCCCTGGGCAATCATGGCCAGGTGCCAGGCCCCAGGGGCCTTCCCATCCTGACCTTACAGCACAGTGCCCCTCAACAGGTTCTAGCTGGGCAGGGTGGTGTTACCCGCAGGCTGTGACAACAGCAGCAGAAAGGAGAAAGCACCGGCTGGTGGGATTTGTAGGAAGCTAACAGCAGGGTGGCCATGGGGGGCAGGGAAGGCTGGGATCCAGGATCCTATGGCAACTGGCGCTGTGCAAAAGAGGAGCCGGTGAAAACCGAAGGGGTGCTGGATGGAGGGCCTGGCGACCAGGCCCGGCTCCCTAATGTCACACCTCTTGATACCTGAGCAATACTCAAACCACTCTGGGGTTTCAGAATGAGGCACCGCAGTTCCTGTGTGAAGGCCTGGGTGGAGATGGGAGTGAGGTCAAGGTTCCTGTAGCCACTGCTGAGAAGCCAGGGAGGAAGCGCTTTTCCCCAGCAGTCTCCATCCTCCCTTTACTCTTTAGCAATGAACCCCCATTTTCTGCTCCCTCACACCTTTCTGCCCTGAGCACGGGGTCCTGGTGTCCCGAGGCTCTAAGGAGCTGCATGCATCAGATTCTGGAGCCCTATACCAACAGGCTCCAACAGAGCAGAGGCCAGAGAGGCCAAGCCCTAAGCTCTTCTTGAAGGGAGTGGGAGAAAACGAGAGAACTGCTCTCATTAGCGGCTCCCCTCCCTTCCAGGCCGCTGGGGGGCCTCAGGCTGGAACTGGGAAGGCAGGCTGCACTGAAGACAGCTGTCACCCTCCCCCACCCTCTCCCTGGTAGGGCTGCAGGGCATGAAATAAGCAGCATGTGCTGGGGGAGGGGGCGACAATCCAATCCACCTGTCACCCCCACAGTCGGGCAGCCTGCTTGCTAGTGGGAGGAGGCGTGGGCAAGGTGGGGACAGATGCACAGACAGAGGAAGGAGACAGAAAGGGGCCAGTGAGGCAGAGGCACAAGTCTGGGAGAGCGGCTGCCGAGGGGTGCCCCAGCAGCCTGCCCGGGGGCACCCTTCAGGTCCTCTCTTCTCCTGGCCCCAAGCTGCCTTTCTTCTCCACAGTTCCCATCACCACCCAAAAGTACAGGCCAAGCCTAAGTTCTGTCAGGCTGACTACCTAAAACCCCCAGTTCCCATCAAGTCCCACCATCCCCTCCCCCAGACAGCAGCTTGGGGCTGGGCAGGGTCTATTTTTAGCCTGGGCAGTGAGCTAATTTTAACTCACCAACAGGAGACCTGAGGGCGGGCTGGTGTGGGGGCTGGGGGGTGCAGTCCAGGAAAGCAGGGCTTGGGCGGGGTGGTCCCAGGCACTGGGGCCCGTCACACCAGAAACTGACTTAAGGAGCACCCAGGAGGCCTGGGAGCTCTCCCCTAGCTTCCTACGGGCAATTCTCCCATCTCCCATCCGCCCTCAGCTTCCCACCTCTCCCATCTAGCAAACCTCTTGGGGGAAGTGTTCTCCCGTTTTCTTCCAGAGGGGCTGTTTCCCCTCTCGTGTCCCACTCCCTGTCCTTCGTGCCGTCTAGCTCTCCCTCTCCGAGGCCTCCTCCACCTAGCTAAAGTTCCTCCCACCCACAATAAAGTTCCCGGAGCCACCCGCTGGGCCAAAGGAACTCTTAGGGGCTACTGAAGCCTGCATCGGGTAGGGAGGCAGAGAGTGGGGTCAGGCCATGAGGAAAGGATGAGCATGCAGATCTGGCCTGGGCTTTTCTAGCCTGTACGGAGACATGTGCCCAAATTAAGGCCCAGCCTCCTCCACTCCCCCCATAACAGAGGGGCAGAATGGTGAGGAAAGGCTCTGTGGAGGCCAGAGGGAGGCTTCCTGGAGCCTATCCAGGAAGTTTCCTGAACTGTCACCCCTAGTAGATGAGGGAAGAGTTGGCTCAGGGCCACTCTGTTGGGGACAGTGGCAGGTGGAGCACAGGAGGTCCTGGTGACAGTTGCAGTTATCAAGGTCCCCCCCACCCAAATACCTATGGGTCCAAGAGTTCGGGGCCTCTAAAGGTCCTGGCCTTGGTCAGGCCCAAGGTCACAGTCACTAATGTGCCCCATTTTTGAAATCCAAACCTGTGCTTTGCTTTAGCTCTGCGTAACAGGCCAAGTAGCCTGACTCAGTGATGCTCATTTGCATGGTCATTTGCATAGTGTCTCCACCCTTATTCTTCCAAACTGAACTTCCCACTCCAGAGTGTAGGCCATCCAGTGGCCCTCAGGACCTCAGAACTGGTTCCATCTTCTGTTCCAGAAAGCAACCCTCGATTCACAAACAGCTCAGGGATAGCCTGAAGCTCCCATCCTTGGGACCTTCCTTCCTGTCTAGGGAAGGATCAGAGACTCCAGCCGGTAGTCTCGGGGTGGGGGTGGGGCTGGGGCGGCAGCAGCAGGCTGCTCCTATCCTGCTCCACTGTGTGGAGCTCTGAGAGTGCAGCACAGTGGACGGGAACCACATTTCAGACAAGACTTTAAAGACTGGGCCCTACACTCAGAGCAGACTCTGGGGCTCGAGCTCACCTTGTCCGAAGACAAGGACATACGGGAGTCGTGAAGGTGCTTGCTCCTGCCAGGATGCAGACAACCAACCCCTGATTTCCTGGAAGCCTAACCCCCATCTGTCCAGTTAGAGCCACACCCTCCACACTGAGGCCCCTCGCAGTTTACCTACTCTGGGAAGTCCTTTCTAGTCTCTAACTACCATCCTTCTCTCATACCAATCCTGCTATGGCAATCTTGAGCCCACTTCAGCCATCTAAGCAGGAATAGCACTTGGGGGATCTTGGCCACTGGGTGCCTTAGTTGAGAAGAGGTGGGGGCAGTTGGGACCGTTGGTGTGTCACCTTCCACCTCCCTACCCTACTTCCCGCTGGGGTCTCAGGAGACAGAAGTGAAAGCTGCAGCTGGGGCCTTGAGGACAGCTCATTCTGATGGGCGGTGCTGGGATGAGCATGCTAGAGTGCTGGTTTAGGGCTGCTGCTAGTCCAAGTGGATGCTAGCTAGATGAGTTGAAGGACTTCCCATGGAAATGAGAAGAGCAGGGAAATCTGAGCAAGACTTGGGCCACAGAGCAGGCTGGGCACTCTCAGAAAGGCTCTCTCCTGGGGGACCACTTTTTGTTCAAGCATCTAGGAACAGACCAAGAGCTGAGCCCTAATTGCTGGGTTTCTGGCATGGGGGAGTGTGAGGCAGTGCAGACTGAAGGGTCACCCGCACTCCAACAGGCCAGGCCAGAACGAGGCCAATCCAATCAGGGAAGGCAAATCCTCCTGCTATTGTGACCTCAAGGAGTACCAAGGGTTTAAAGGGGCCTTGGGCAGTGGCTTGGTCTCTAAGCCCTAGGCAGAAGGTGGCAAGGTGGCTCTTATGGGGATTAGCTTACTGCTTTCAGGAAAGACACCGGTGAGGATGGGGGCCTAACCCAATGGGTCCTGAGCACCCTTGGGCACACACACTCTCATCAAAACATATCATCATCAAACAGGTTTGCTCTTTGTCAGAACACAACAGGGACCCTCTGACTTTGTCAGCAATGACTGTTGTCTGTGCATGGCCTTCCTCTGAGGGGACACTCACAGGGGCTTTTACAAGCTAGGCCCACCCCTAGGAACAGGTGAAGATTTCCTTTAGCCTTAGCTCCCCACCCCCAGCCGCAGGCTGACAGGTGGGGGAGAGGAGTAGTGGCAGCTGGGCCAGGACACCTGTTCCCCACCCCATGCCTAGCCAAAGGCCTGCCATGGGGACCATACAAGGCGAGTTTGCCAAGAGGCAGGCAGGTGTGGGGGCAAAAAGAGAGGGGTCCAGATGTCAAGGGGAGAGACAGAGCAAGAAGCACCCTCTTCAAGAAGCAGCACCCTCACCGACAGTCCAAGGCAGGGAAGCAGGCAGGCAGGCCCAAGGTCAGCCCTCAGCTCCCTGCTCACAGCCCTACACACATCCCATCTACTGGAACAGGCAGAACCTAGTCCCCTGCTGTCTGCCCCACCTCACCTCACTGACCTCTTGTCTTAGTCTTTATTCTCCCAGCCTTCAAACCTAGTCTGGGGGAGGGGGACAGCAACAGAAACAGCAAAGGACCTGGGATGTCTGCAGGGCAAGCTTTCAGGACAGAGGCAGCTGGCGTGGCACGGGAAGACCATTTGTTTCCCATGCCATCCTAGGGTCTGGTGGTCCCTTCGAAGCCCCTTCAACTCCTTATCCCACAACGTAAGTCTCAGCTAAAGATCCTGATGGAAGGTGCATCTGTAACACTTCCCACTGAACCCACTTTCTCTAGAAAGGCAGGGGGCTGGGAGGAAGCGAAGGCTGCCCTCCCCCATGCACCCGTCAATCCCTTTCCTGTTTGCCCCGCAGCGGGTTTAGGGGCCTCTGTGTGTTGCTGACTCCTGCTCCAGATCTTTGCTTTGGGGCTTCTTCCGTTGATGGGGAACTCTGAAGGAATTACAGTCTCAGGAGTCAGAACAATGCACCCTTAAACATATTCTCCCTCTCTCCCTCTCTAGCCCTGGATGTCCTGAAACTCCTTCTGTAGACCAGGTTGGCCCTGAACTCAGAGATAGGCCTTCCTCTGCCCCTCAGGACTGGGACGGAAGTCTCGCACCGCCAGCTCCCCGCATCACATCTCTTTTTGACAAGAGCCCTCAGCCCCTCACAACAGACTTTTCATTAAATAACTCCTTAGCCTTTCAGCCTGTTTCCCCAATATCAAAGACTGTAGCAGACAGAAAGAACCCTTCCCAGCCTAGGATCTTCACAGAGATAACAATGCCCCCAGATCGGGTGATCCCAGAAGTCCTCGATTTTGTGTCTGAACCATGCACCCTGTTAAACTGGGTGTGCATGGGTGATGCTGGGGGGGGGGGAGCGAGGGACAGGCGGGACGCGCCTTCCCTGCGGCGTGTTGTCTGCCCAGTGCTAGGGGAGTGGCCCCAGAACAACCAGGGGCACCAAGCCAAGGTCAGTGACCAAGCCTAGAGCTCAGGGCCTCCCGGGAGGGTAAGTTTAAATGAGTAAATATGGTCCCGCCTGGGTGTGGTTTGCCACAGGCCAGAGCTTGGAGCAGGTCACTCCCTCCAGTACCCAACTAAGAAGGGGCTGTCAGCCAGTCGGCCGCCTCAGTCCGTGCCGTGCGAGCAGTCCGGCATAACTCTGTCGCTGGCAATCGGGATAGGAGTGGCATGCGGCCTGGGTCTGGACAAAGGAAAGGTAGATGTGAATGCTTTGAAATCCTAAACCAAGGATTTGCCCCAAAATGCAGTAGTTTCACTCATGGCAGATGGAGACAGACACCAGCACGGACCATCAAACACAGAAGCCTATGCCACGGAAAGGGAGCTCCTGCACACCTAGAAAGCTGACTGAGGTGGGACAAGGGACAACTTACCCAAGGACTCAGGCAAGGGGGAGGGGGGACAGTGGCAGGCCAGGGAACAGAGCAGCAAGGGAGGGTGGAAGTCAGCCAGTGCTCCCTGACTCACAACGCGTGCTCTCCACAGAGTCAGCCAGTGCTCCCTGACTCACAACGCATGCTCTCCACAGACAGGCCCTGCCTGCCCAGCTGTGCTCTGACCTCAGCCCCTGCTTCCAGCCCAGGCTCTCTGGGTTCTGTGAGCCTTTCGCCTTCCTGCCGCCCTCCAGTCCCTCACCACCCCCCACTCTCCAATCCTTTAATCATCTTTACCACCACTGCCCCCACCCCCCACAGTGCAACAGCTGCTCTGTGGGTGTCACACCCCCAAGGGTGCACTGCACACCTTCCCGCATGTGTCCCATGACCTGCTGCAGACTGCCAGGTGCAGCTGGGCCCACAGGAGACCCTCAGCATGATTTCTGGGGAAGGGGCTCAGAGGTCAGTCTTCCCAGCTCCCAGGACAACTCCTCAGAATATGTTTTCTTCTAGGCAGGGAGAGATGAGAAAATATTCCAGGAGCCAAATAGCACCGGCCCACTAGGCCAAAGGTCAAAAGCCTTTTTAGCAGAGTCACTGGAGAATGCCTGAGAGTCCCCTCTTTTTCCTGGCCAAGTTAAAGAGCTATCTTTCCCCTAACCTGGCCTCAAGGGGAAGTTCTGATACCCAGGCTCAATGCAGCCTAAACTGTGTAGAGGACGTCGGGCACAACACAGCCAGATGTCTGCGTATATAGCACAGCTTCTAGCAGCTAATGCCACCCCCTCCCCAATGAGTAAGTCACCAAACTGGGACAGGAGGACAGAGGGTTAGCTGGACTCTGGCCCCATGACTACCTCATAAAAGCCACCCGTGATTACAGCGATGCGGAGGCTGTGCGGCATGCGCCCATTCCTCCTTCCCACTTCCCTGTAAAGGGAGATAATTTTCTCAGGCCAGTTGGCTTCAGAGAACCTACGAAGTCTTGGCCAAGGTCTCCAGGTGTGGGGAGAGCCCACCACCACAGATTCACAGTCCTAGATCCGACCCTGGCCAATGGCTTTCGGCCCGCCTCAGATCATCAGTCCCATTAGGGAACCTGGACTGTACTTGTGACTCGGTGTCCCCTTGGCTGTAGCTCTTCTCCTGTAGGCCACACGACTGTCTAGGTAGGGGACAGAGAAGTGGAGGCAACAGAGAAGAGCCAGCCTACCAACTCAACTCTACTGTGGGTGGCAAAGTGTCCCAAGGACCTGTGCTAGGCCAGAGCGACCATGGAGGACAGGAAACTCAGCTGGCACAGAAGATAAAGTTGGGAAGATGGAGAGAGGCTCAGGCTAAGGGCAGGGCCAAGGGTACCGCAGCAGAGCCCCTTTCCAGAGCAGGGTCAGAGTGGGCCTCAGGGAGCCTTACCTGGCCCAGCTCTCAACCTGGAGAGACTCCCTCTACCTTTCCCCACACACTACCAAGGAAGACCAGGAGAAGAAAGAAAAAAACCTGCTGGAGAGAGATTATATAACGGCAGCCAGCCAGCCTGTCACATCGCCCAGCCTATGAGGTGCACTAGAAGCCAGAGAGCTAGAGCAGAGAGCTGGGGCCCTCCAGCCCCAACAGCACCACACAGAGGGGGATGGGCAGCCTGCACCTGCCTCCTGGCCAAGTCCCCCACACCCTGTTTCAGGCACTGGGCTTAGCAGAGGCAGCACAAGCCCTGTGACCATCCCCCAACACAAGGCTTCCCATACTTTCTGGCTGGGTCCTGTTTCTCCTCTAGGCTCATGCCTGCATAAGCAAGGCTTGTATGTCTTCATTCTTAATCTTAAGAGTCCTTCCCTGCATGTGGCAGAAAAAGGGAAGACTAAAGTCTGATACAAAATTTGAAGTGTGATCTTAAGTAAAATACTCTACCCCTCTGGTAGGTATGGGAATGAATGAAAGCTCCCGACCCCCTAAAAGTACATGCAGCAGTCACACACAGGGTACATGTATGAAGGGCACGGGAGTCACAAACAAAGAACATGACCACAGATCCCAACGTGTCCATTTCTGGGCTCTATGGGAAAAGTGCTCCATCGAAGCTCCAGAATTCCCCAACCACCCTACATAACAAGGTTCTCAGCCACTCCCACAATCATCCCACCCCACCCCCATCCTGGAAGACGCAGGAAGGAAATTCATTCACAGGCAAGGCCATGGGAGCTGGGACAGCCAGGCTGAGCACTGGGGCTTGGTGGCCAGAGGCCAGAAGCTGGGTGTCTGAGGACACTGACAGGTAACTCGCCAATGCTCCCCTCCGCGGATACCTACCGCGGGTACTGAGAGAGGAAGAGAAGGTGGACAGCTCCCAAGGCCAAGCGCACTCAGTAGGCTCCTCTCCGAGATCCGGCCGGAGCAGCCCAAGGTCACCGTCCCAGACGGTAAACTTCCCACAGTCAGGCAGCTCAGACCCACTGAGGGCAAGGGGGAGGGGGAAGATCCAACACTCACACAGCCAAACAGGCCTCGGAGGGAACTCACACGGGTAGGGCAGGGTACCGGATCCACCCACTGTACTCCCCTAGCCTGGCCCCAATGCGCCGGTCAGTCGTAGGCAGAACTGGCACTCAGGACAAGCTGGGTAGTCCAGGGCCACTGGGAACCCCGAAGGCTCGATGCAATCTCTGGGAGGCCTCCCTGCCCCATCTCTGAGGTGGGAGGCCGGGAGCACAGTAGTCCCTTGGGCCAGCCTCACCACTCGAACCCCACTCGCACGGACTCGGCCTGCACCGCGCCAAGAGAGGCCCGGAGAGGTCCTGCCAGATGTTAACAGCTGCAAACTACTGTCCAGGGGTTCCCTAGCAGGCGTTGCTGACACGCCCGACCACGGGGGCCCCCACGGGCGCGGAATCGCGGCCGAAGCCACGTGCGTTGCGCCCGCCAAGGCGCGAGGCGACCGGGGCTCGGGTACCAGGCGCGGCTGTCACAGTAGACACCCCAGCACCACCACAGCCTCCGCCGCCCCGCCCGGCCCGGGACGCTCGTGCCAGGGCGCCCGTACACCCCTCGCGCTCCAGACCACCCTGATCCCGGCCGCGCGGCGTGGGGGAGGGGTTCTTAAAGGGGCCGACGCGCGTCGTGACTCACCAGCCCGTAGGGGAACGGGGTGTCACGGCACCCGGAGCCTCGGCCCGGTCCGCGGAATCCTCGGCTGCGCGAAGCCGCAGCTCCGGCAGGGTACGGCGAAGGCGCCGCGTCCACGCGGCCTGGGCGGCGCCACAGGGCCGGGACCCCCTGGTGTGCGCGGGGGCGGCGGGGGCGGCGGCGGCGGCGGGCGGCGGGGACGCAGCCGAGCGCCCAAGCCGCCTCGACGGTTGTTGATATTTTGCTTCCTTCCTCCTTTCGGGCTCCAAAGGCAACTCCTCCAGCCCCAGACTCGAGGCCGACGTAGGCACCGCGCAGCCTAGCTTGCGAGATGGGCGGGGGGAAGACGAGAGTGATGGACAAGCAGGGGGCCAATGGGAAGGCCCCGCAGGGCGGGGGAGGAGGGGCCTGGCAGGGAGGCCTGGGACGCAGCCCCGCCCCCTGCCCGCGGCCTGCGCCCCACCCCTTCGGGGCGCGCGACCGCGGCGCGTGGAGCCCAGATCCCTCCGCCTCTGGGACAGAGCGAGGCTGCGGGGACCTCGGCACCCCAGCCCCAGAGTTGGCAGGGGTCTAAGTAAATAAGTTCTGGGGAGATGAGCGTGTTGGGAGGCCCCCAGCTCCTACACTTACTGTGTGACAAAGCTCCGAAGCCAGATCGCGCTCTCTTATCTCGTGGTTACCTGGGGAGCTCCGCTGCTCCCTCTACCTGTGACAGGTCCCCTCCTTTCCCCTGACCCGGCTCGGTTGACGCCCAGACATTTAAAGCGACAGTGCATAATTCTCGGGTGATCTAATCTTCTTTTAGTGCCTGCGGGCCCCAGCGCACTTAAACTACCGAGGGGGCAATTTAAAGGGGCGGGACCCCAACCACCACCTCCCTTGCCTCACAGGAAACATCCAGAAGCCTTGTCTTGAAGAAATTGTAACTCTCTAAAAAGAAAAAAATCTTTTAAAATCCCCGATGGCCTCTGGGCGTGGTGAATTTTTAAGTGCTTCACAACAAGATTGTGCGCTCCATTGCTTCTGGACATTTAACCCGTCAGACTTCCTGTCCAGCATCCTGTCACTAACAAGTCCTCCGCTGGCTCAACCTAGAGCTTGAGGAAATGACAGAGTCTGGCGTGGACTTCAAAGCTTTGCAAAACAGAAGCAAGAGGTTCTTCAACCAGCTAGGGTCTGCTTTACTGAACAAAGTCCCTGTTCTGGCTTTGTGTGGGAGAGATGAGAAGAGGCGACAAGTGGTAGGTTAGAAAATTTAATCTCAGAGTCAGACTGTTTTGGTTCAAAATTTTCCACTATTTACGGAGAGAGCAAAGCACATTTCTTAACTCTCCATCCTCTTGGGTAAGGTGGTAAGGACAGGTACATAACTTGTGAGTTTGGTGTGAGTTTCGGTCCCAGTAGACTAGTACAGTGCCTCATGTTGCACCGAATGACCCACACGGGCTACTCAGCTGAAAATGAGCCCTTTTAGGCTCTGGGTGAGTTCAGAAAAGGCCCATAGGGGACAAGTTCAATAGGACTATTCTGCAAAGAGCTTGGAGGTATATATGTACCTTCTTAAACAGGAAGCAAGTAGGCTCCTGTTCCCTTGGCCTCCCTTTTCAACCCTTCCTCTCTGCCCCTCCTTCCAAAAGCCTGATTTATATAGTATCACACATGGCTCCCAAATGTTGCTCCTTAGTTTTCCTAGTAGCTGGGGGGTGGGGGGGGCGCTCCCAGTACAGAGCTGCTGGTATTCCTACGCAGTCTGGTTTGCCCCCAAGACTTGAGTAAAGGCATCTGCCCTTCCCCGAGCACTCTAGGAGAACACAGCCTTGTTCCTGCTTGTGGCTATGGTGGGAGCAGAATGGGAAAGTGCCCTCCCAGTGGGGAACCTCCCCTCACTTGTGGCCTCTATTTTTAGTGCTTCCCCAGGCTCTAGCTGGAGAAACCGTTTAGTCATCAGGGTGTTTATTTTTCCGGCTGTTTCCGACGTCGGGAAAAGCAGAATGTTGAGACTGGAGAGATTCAGGGCTGCTGTAAAAGGCATCTCAGGAACAGGCCTGGGAACACAGCCTTCGGGCCATTGGGTCCCAGTTTGTAGGAAAACAAAACAGGATGGGCCCGGGACAGCTAAGCCCTCAGGAGTTTTCAACCTGCCTCAGCCTTGGAGACTATCCAAGCTGGCCAACCCGCTGGCCCAACTCAATTTGAAGATTGTTTCTCAAAACATAACCAAAGCCAGAAGAAATTCTTTCCCACAATCCCCCTCCCCAGCCTCTCCCTGACCAACTTGGTGAGCCTCCAGCAAGCCATAATCCCAGCCAATCTCAAATATGGGCCGTCCAGAGCTGTGATTGGCTGGCTGGTCCTCCTAGACCTGGAATGCTGAGTCCTTTAAAAAGGAATGAGGAAGGAAGGTGAGTCACCTGGGGAAGGTTTTAAAGGACTAGCAGGAAGAAAAAGCCAAGAGCTCCGGGGAGGTGGGGGCCCTGGACGCTTACTGCTGACTTGACAACTCACAGGAGACCAGAGTAGGGGGCAGTAACACTACAAGTGGGACAAAACTCGGACTCTGAAAACGTCTTAGGAGAGGAGGGAAAAGGTAACAATCGCGAGGTCTTGATTTCCACGAAAGACTGAAAAGGGCCAAGTTAATGTTGGAAAGTGGATGAAAACGGGACTTCCTGAAAGTGACTCTGAGTGCTTTTCTTCTGGCCCTTGAATTTCCCATCCCAGAATCCTCTGGGTGGCAAATGACTGGGTTTCACAGTTCCTCTCCTACCTCTGACTATGCACCATCTCTTATTAAACAATTTCTTGTGTTAGCGTACCACGCTGTGTGTTTAGAGGTCAGAGGACAATTCCACGGAGTGGATCTTCCACCTCTCCATTGGTTTCGGGGCCAAACTCCCGTGGCCAGGATTGCATGGCAAGCGCTTTCCTGGCTGAGCCATCCTCCCCCATCTGTTCTGAAGAAAAAGTCACCTTCCAGCCCTGCTGTAAAATCTCCCGTGGGCCGAGACACTTAGATGCCCACCGACGTCCTAAAAAGAACACCCTGTAAACTCACCTGCAGCGTCATCTTCACAAGGCTATCTGGCAAACAAAACTCAACCCTCCTTTATCTGCCCGCCCCTTCTCAAGCTTCCCCCAATTCTCCTGGGCTTGAAAAGGTCCCTCCCGCTGTTCCCCAACCCTCTCGGCACCCTAGCAGTCCTTACTCAACCTAGGAAAGTGCTCCTGCCTTCCCCTAGTCTGGAGAGCTGATTGGCAGGACCTCCTCCTCGCACCTTCCCTTCCCCTGCGCCATCTGGACCGTTCTCAATCCCCACCTCCACCCGCGACTCCGCCACCGAGTCATCCTTCTTCCTCCAGTTTTTGGATGATCACAGCAAAGACCCCCCCCCACTCCCTCCCCGCAGCTGCCACCAAGCTTGCGAACCGGACTCTCAGCAGGTGGGAGTGTATTTTCTCCGCGTGAAGGTGGGACTCTCCACGCTGCCCTGGTCTCCTCAGGACGCACCAGCTTGCTGGGTTGGGTTGGTTCCTAAGGTACTCCTCCCCAGCTCCCGAGTTCCTGCAAGGATGCAGAGCTGGCGTGGAACGCGCTTGGCAAATGTATTCGCGCGGCCGTGTGAGTTAGAATTGGGCAAACTCTGCTGAACACCTCGTTTCTGCATCGATAACCAAGGTAGACAAGGACAGGGGTCTTACAACTCCACTTCAGGTCAGAGTTGGGGTACAGGGTAGCAGAGTCCACCAGAAAGTTGTCAAGGTCCGTGTGGCACAGTAGTACCCTACGCTGAGAACCCGGGTGCCTGGGACCAGACCTGGGGGGAAAGAGCAGAGGCCCCTGGAGCTGAGGGACAGCGAAGGGTGCCAGAGCGATCCCGGGTCCGTGTACCCCCACAGCAGCTCCCTGCCCCCGGCTGGGCAGGATGTGGTGGCAGCTGCAGTTGGGTGGGCAGGATGTGGGGGTGGGGGCAGACAAACACAACCCTACTGTAGTCTCCCCCACAGCTCCTGCCTCCACCCCCTCCGGGTCACGTGCTTTCAGCTTGGGCACCGACGGACTATTTCTCATTTTCCGCGGAAGGACATACCAAACTCGTCGCCTTGGACTTAAGTTGTCCCACGCCATTTTCTTGCCCCTATTCCCAGCCTAGGGCAGAAAGTTTAACCAGGATACATTTCTGTAAAGCGCGAATTAACTCAAGCGAGGCCCCTTTAAATGCAAATGAGTCGCCTTCTCGCTCCGCTCCCCCCAACCCCCATCCCAACTTCTCTCCTCGTGCCCAAACTCCACCAGCTGCCATTGACGTCAAGCGTGCGTCAGCATCGCCAGCCCAACCAGACAGCACGTGGGGGGAAGAAGGCAACCTTAAAGGGCCAGGAGCGCCGGGCCTGCTAGGTTACCGGAGAAAGGAAAAGCCAAGTGGGGTGTCAGAAACTATAGGAGTAGGAAGAATTTCAGGGGGGACATTCAGAAGGACTTCATGAGGCCGACGGCCGACGAAGTGGCTCAGCGGGTAAAGGTGCTTCAGTGCAAGCCCGGAGAACCGACTTCCCAGAGTTAGCCCCCGAGCGTCACATAACATTTCTCCTCTGCCCACGTCCCATACTAATAAATATTTTTTAAAAAGAATTTCTGAGAATAGGAGAGTATTTTTTTTGCTTTCCAAGACAGGGTTTCACTTTGTAGCCCTGGCGGTCCTGGAACTCAGGCTTTAGATGAGGCTGGCCTCGAACTCAGAGATCTGCCTTCTTCTGCTGGGGTTAAAAGTATGTGCCACCGCCGCCTGGTGGCTCTTTTGGGTTTTTGTTGTTGTTGTTTTTATTTTACTTTCTATTGTGTTTGTGGAGATCAGAAAACAAGTCATAGTTGATTCTCTCCAGCTTGTGGGTTCTAGGATTCAAACTCAGATCATTGGGCAGTTTGGGGCTGCAAGGCTCTTGCCTGCTGAGCCCCCCCCTGCTGACCCCCCCCTGCTGACCCCCCCCCATGGCTCCTTTAAAAACCTCTCTTTTCTCTCTCTCTCTCTCTCTCTCTCTCTCTCTCTCTCCCCCACCCCACCCCCCCATCTTCCCTTTCTGTCTTCTTCGCCTGCTGTAAGACCTGAACCTCCCACTTGCTTAGGACACACGCCACCACTGAGCACATGCTCCAGCCCGAGAGAGCAAAGCCTAACCCAGGCGTTGCCTCTAGATTCCCAGACATTTGGGTTTGTTTATCTGGGAAAGAAACCCTGGAGCTGGAGAAGCAGCTTCAGTCTAAAGGCTGAGGAGACATGCGTTCTAGCTGGGTGGAGGCATTAGACAGGGCAGGTGGATCTCTGAGTTCCGGGCCGGCTGGGGTATATAGTGAGTTCCAGGACAGACAGAGCTTCACAGTAAGACCTTGCCTCCAAGCACGAGTTCAGTCTTCTCCCTCACCCTCACCCTCTTCAGTGTGTCTGTTCACAAGGGTTGTGCCTCCATCTAGCGTAAAGAACAGAGGAGTCTCCCAGGTAAGTATCTGTGGAATGGGAGAGGTGAACCCCTGCAGTCAGGCTCACGCTGCGGTGCGCACACCCAGGCCATCTCGCCCATGCATTTTCCGAGCAGCTTGTCTTCCTCCCTCAGAGCCGAGCGAGCGCAGCCAGGTCCCAGCTCTGGTTCTTCTGTCATCTGCTGGCTGACCTTGGACAGTGTTACTTGCTGTGAACACCGAGTCGGGCAATTTCAGTGGCGCTTTCAGCTTGTTTATTTGACAAGGTCTCATCGTGTGGCCCTGTGGCATGAAGATCCCCCTGCCTCTGCCTTCAGAGTGCTAGTTTTAAAGTATATGCCACCATGCCCAGCTAAGCTCTTTAAAAAAAAAAAGTTATTTACTGTGTGTGCAGGTGCGTGTACACTCCTGTCATGCTCCCCTGTAGAGGTCAGAGGACAGGAGTTCAAACTCAGGTCACTAGACTGGATCGCAAGCACCTTTTACCCAGAAAGCCGCCGCACACAGCCCTTTAAGAGTAGTTATCGCTAGTGTGTGCGCGCATGAGCAACGGTGCGGTGTGGAGAGTGGGAGCGGCTCACCCAGCTGGCCGGCCCTCTGTGGAGTCGCTTGGGGAGAGCAGGAGTGCTGCAGGGTATGGTGGGGCTTTCGGTCTTCCTCAGGACAGACTCTCACTGGGCAGCACAGCTGGGCCTTACAGTGTAGACCCTCTCTGCCTCCGGAGTACTGGGATTGAAGCCTTGCTGGGGGCCAGGTTTGGATTTTAAACATTTTGGTTTTTTTTTTTTTTTATGCTTGTTTGTTTGTTTTAGATTTATTTGTGTATTATATACACCGTACATAATACTATGTATTATGCATGCCGGAAGATGGCACCAGATCTCACTATAGACGGTTGTGAGCCACCATGTGGTGGCTGGGAATTGAACTCGGGACCTCTGGGAGAGCAGTCAGTGCTCTAGCCACTGAGCCATCTCTCCAGCCCCTCTTTTTTTTTTTTTTTTTTTTTTTTTTTTTTGAGACAGGGTTTTTCCGTGTAGTCCTGGCACTCACTCTGTAGACCAGGCTGGCCTCGAACTCAGAAATCCGCCTGTCTCTGCCTCCCAAGTGCTGTTTTTTTGTTTTTTAAAGATTTATTTATTATTGTATGTAAATACACTGTAGCTGTCTTCAGACACACCAGAAGAGGGGGTCAGATCTCCTTACAGATGGTTGTGAGCCACCATGTGGTTCCTGGGATTTGAACTCATGACCTTTGGAAGAGCAGTCAGTGCTCTTAACCACTGAGCCATCTCACCAGCCCCTCTTTTTTTTTTTTTTTTTTTTTTTTTTAATTCACTTTATGCACCTATCATTGACCCCAGTCCACCTGGTCCCCTCAGACAGGCCCTCTCCACATCCCTCTTCTGAGAGGGTGGCGGCTCCCTCCGGTAGAGATGAGTCCTAAAATGACCCTCTCCCCCACTACACTGTGAGCTCGAGATCAGGGCTGTAACATTTATTTCCAGCACCCCATGGGGCTTATTGCCAGTGCTTTAAAAGCATGTCTGTCGAGAGTGAGCTAGGCTGCTCAGCAGGGCCGGATCAGGTTCAATCAGGTTCAGGCCCCAGGCCCTCCATGGTGGAGGAAAAGAGCTGACCCCTGACCTTCCCAAGAGTGCTGCTTGTCACACACACACACACACACACACACACACACACGAAGTAACTGTATAGAAAGAGAGTTTACTGTTTGTTGAGGGCGGGACAGAAGGCTCCGTGGTTAGGAGGGCTCAGTGGTTTTGAAGAAGACTTAAGTTTAGCTCCTAGAACCCACTACACAACAACTATAACTGTATCTAGGGGTTCTAGAGCCTGCTCCTCAGGGACCCACACATGTGTGCATACAACTCATACAAATACACACACACACACATAAATAAAAGTAAACCGTGGGCTGGAGAGATGTTAAAATACACTTGCTGCAGAGCTGAAATCCCTAGTGGTGGGATAAAGTCGCAGTGGCCAGTAGACCAAGCCTTTAATCCCCCTCCCCCCTCACACCACCGCCACCTCCGCACTCAGGAGGAAGAGGCAGGCAGATCTGAGTTCAAGGCCAGTCTGCTCTACAGAACTAGTTCCAGAACAGTCAGGGCTATGTAGAGAAACCCTGTCTCAGAGAGAGAGAGAGAAAGAGAGAGAGAGAGAGAGAGAGAGAGAGAGAGAGAGATATGACACTTGCTGTCTTACAGAGGGCCTGAGTTCATTCCCCAGCAGCCACATCGAATAACTTCCATACATATTGCCCATACACCAGTCTAGGTGTGGGGATGCTCCCCTGTAATAGTCGCACCCAGGAGGACCAAGCATTCAGTATTGTGGAGGTTTGAATGAGAAGGGCTGCATGGGCTCCTGTTTTGAATGCTTGGTCCCCAGTTAGTGGAAGTGTTTGGGAAGGATTGGGAGGTGTGGCCTTGTTGATGTTGCCTTGTAGGAGGAGGTGGTGTGGGGGGGTGGACTTTGAGGTTTCTTTTTTTTTTTAAAGATTTATTTGTTTATTACATGTAAGTACACTGTAGCTGTCTTCAAGCACACCAGTAGAGAGCGTCAGATCTCATTACAGATGGTTGTGAGCCACCATGTGGTTGCTGGGATTTGAACTCAGGACCTTTCGAAGAATAGTCAGTGCAATTAACCACTGAGCCATCTCTCCAGCCCCGGTTTTGAGGTTTCAAAAGCCTATAAGAACCTTTAATCCCAGCACTTGGAAGGCAGAGGCAGGCAGATTTCTGGATTTCTGAGTTTGAGGTCAGCCTGGTCTACAGAGTGAGTTCCAGGACAGCCAGGGCTACACAGAGAAACCCTGTCTCTAAAATAAAATAAAATAAAATAAAATAAAATAAAATAAAATAAAATAAGCCTACAAGAGGCTCCCGGGTTTCTCTCTCTCTCTCTCTCTCTCTCTCTCCCTCCCTCCCTCCCTCCCTCCCTCCATCCATCCATCCATCTGTAGATCTGGATGTAAGCTCTCACCTTTTCCTTCACCAGAGCTGCCTACTGCCACACCCCCTGTCATGATGATAACAAACCCTATAAAAACTGTAAACAAGCAGTTCCGTGATTTCTCCTGTCAGTTGCCTCTGTAGTGGTGTCTTTTTCCAGCAAGAGAACAGTGATTAGGACAGTCATCCTTGGACTGTATAAAGAGTGGGAAGCCAGCCTGGACTACAGGAGATTTCCTCTAAGACAAACCAACACACACAGCATATACGTGCGTGCGTGTGTACACACACACACACACACACACACACACCCCTTGTTAATTGAGTAAAAATGAAAATGTTACTGATTTTGGTATCTCCTAAATCTGAACTGTCCCGCCCTAAAGTTACCTGGAGGGAGAGCATGTAGGACCTTGCTTCCCCCATGCTCCTGTGTGCCAGACTTTAACCCCTGAGAGCTGGGCTTCAGCTCTGGAGCTAAACTTACCTCAGCTAGCCAACTGCTCTTGAAACATGGGTGGCTGCCCCTGCTTCCTGCCAGAGGACTCACAACCCTCAGTCTCACGCTGTAGCCCAGGATGGCCCGAATCTGCAATCTGACTTCAGCCTAGAGTATAATTACAGATGTATAATGCCATGTCCAATGCAGGAACTTCTTGGCCAGACACTAACTCAGCTTAGGCGTTCTCTTCCCTGTAGCCTCACCACTGCTCTCCCCTCCCCCACCAGCCCCAGCTGCTCGCTCTCTCTCTCTCTCTTTCTCTCTCTCTCTCTCTCTCTCTCTCTCTCTCTCTCTCTCTTTCTGCCTCTGCTCCTCACCTTAACTTTCATCCCCGTGGTGAGGGCACAGTGCCTCTTGTCCCCTGATTCTGGCTTCTCGTGCTCAGAGACCACCCAGTACTCCTTCATCCTGTCTTGCAGCTGCTTATCGATTCGCTTGTCAATTCTGTCACCTGAAGGCCTGACACACACCAGAGGGTACTTCCCGCCTGGGAATAACAGATCAGCTCCAGGGGCACCAACTCATCCTTGAAGAGGAGGCATGAATAGAGCTGAGACTCTGGCTCACAGCAGCCCTAGCAGCCAGCCCGTGGAGCCCAAGGAGTGCAGTGGGTTTCCCCACAGGAATCTCCCAGCAGTCTTTGTGCTGGCTCCTCCCTCTATAGAGGTTGGGTGACACCAAGAGCCCTGTGTTCCAGAAAACCCCAAAATAACCCATCTTCACTGTCCGGCTGCTATTTCTGTCCACTCTGTTTAATTATTCAAACCCAAGTTGGGGCGTGAGCTATATAAAGCCCTTCTACTTGGGGACCCAGGAGAGCTGGGAGACTTGCCAGGTGGCAACAGCATCAGGCAATGGGTTTTGGTGAGATCACTTGGCCCAGGACTGGAAGTACCTTCTGCTGTCTCCTGTCTGCTGGCCTCCTCATCAGAAAGCAGCTTGCAGGCTACCCACTCAGGTGCACCCCTCCAACCTGCTGGGAACTCTCTGCGGGGGGGCCCCCCCCCGTTCCTGCAGGTCCCTTCAGTCTAGTCTCAGCCAGCTCTGTGCTGACCCCTCTGTCCAGCAGCAGCTACTGCTTCTCCTCCTCCTACTCTTCCTCCTCCTCCTCTTCCTTATATTCTTCTTTCTTCCTCCTCCTCTTCCTTTTTCCTGTTTGTTTGTTTGTTTGTTTGAGACAAGGTTTTGCTGTGTGGCCCTGGATGTCCTGGAACTCACTCTGTAGACCAAACTGGCACAGAGACCTGCCCATCTCTGCATCCCAAATGCTGGGATTAAAGACGTACACACCACTACCACCCATCACTTTCCAGTTTCTTTTTCTTTCTTTCTTTCTTTCTTTCTTTCTTTCTTTCTTTCTTTCTTTCTTTTTTGTTTGTTTTTGTTTTTTGTTTTTGGTTTTTTTGTTTGTTTGTTTGTTTTGTTGTTTTTTGTTTTTTGAGACAGGGTTTCTCTGTGTAGCTACGGCTGTCCTGGAACTCACTCTGTAGACCAGGCTGGCCTCGAACTCAGAAATCTGCCTGCCTCTTCCTCCCAAGTGCTGGGATTACAGGCGTGCGCCACCATCGCCCGGCTCACTTTCCAGTTTCTTAACCCACAAATAATATTGCCAAGCCCAACATCAATGACCCAGGACAACTGAGTGGCAGAGGACAGTTGGGTGGACCCAGACAAGCACCACGCCTTTGGAGGGTACTTGCTGATGGCTGCTGGTGAAGTGACGGTCTGGGTGAAGTGGTTTTGGCTAGCATAGACACTGAGCCTCTCAGAACTGCCTCTTGGGTACTCTGCCCACATAAGAGAAGCAAAGTAAGGGTCCCAAGTTTTTCTATTTCAGGCCCAACCTTTGTCTGCCTGGCCCTAAGGCTAGTGTAGTTTCTCAGGGAACCCAGTTGAGACAGAAACAGCACTCCTGCGGCTGCCTCCTGTGCCCCTCCCAGCACGAGCTACGTCGGAAGATAGCCCCGTTCACACCTAGGCCTTTTGGGACCGTGTTCCCACATACTGACTACTAGTGGCTTGGCAGGCCCTCTCTACAGCGTCACCCCTGGAGTTTCCAGGGTGTTGCAGCAGGATGGGGAGGAGGCATGGTTACCAAGCAACAGAAAGCATATAGGAGGGGTCCTGGCACTGAAGGAGGTTGAAGAGCCTGGAAAGAGCCGAGTGGGACGAGTTTATAGCTCTCTCCTGCTTCCCCACAGCTGCAGAGCAAGGCTGACCACAGCTCGGCAAGCACTGAGGAGGAAGTGTGGGAGCCTTCGCCAGCTTGGGGCTAGCAGATGGCTGCCTCAGACGCGGGGCTATCCGAGGGCGTGGACTGTGCGGGGCTAGGCCAGGAGCTGTGAGTTAAGCCCAGTCCCTGGAGTAGCCTGGTTGAAGACTGCCTGGGCGTCAGTGGAGCTCAGGTTGCAGCTCCTGCCTATTGAAAGTGGGGACCTCTGTTCAAGGCCCAGGGATGACTCCTGCGTGGCGCCTGGACGGAAGCTGGCGAGAGCTGGCAGCAGCTGGGTGTGTCCCTTAGTACAGCATACGCCAGGCCTCTAGTGCTCTCCAAACTTAGCTTCTCTACCACATCACTGCTTTTCCTGACTTATTTATTATTTCACTTCCTTCCTGAGGGTCTTTTGGAGACCTGGCGGGCACTGAACTCACTATGTAGTTGAGGGTGGCCTCGAACTTGTTTTGACTCTCCTAGTTCTCAAGAGTGCTGGAAGTAAAGCAGGGTGTCAGCTGTGAGGTTGGCTTGTTTATTCTGTGTGGGGGGGGCGCGTGTATTTTGAAATAGAGTCTTACTCTGTAGCTTAGACTTGAACTGCTAGGAATCGTCTTGCCTCAGGCTTTTGAGTGCTGGGATTACTGATGTACATCACTACGGCCAGCTTTGTGGCTGTTCTAGAGGACAGGGTCTTACAGTATAACTCAGGCTGTCCTGGAATTTGTGATCCCCCTCCCCCACACACACACACAGGTTGACTGCACTGTGCCAGCCATGAGCAGGGCCCATCAGCTGGAGGGCCCGTGGAATCAGGGTTGCTCTTCCTCCCCTGGCCTTCACTCTTTGGCAAGATTTATGCCACAAAGTCACTCCCTTTTGGTCCAGGGCTGGCACCACTCTCTGTGCTTTGCAGGCTCTATCTCTCCTAATGAGAGAGCTTTGCTTTTTTTCAAAAGATTTATTTATTTTGCCGGGCGGTGGTGGCGCACGCCTTTAATCCCAGCACTCAGGAGGCAGAGGCAGGCGGATTTCTGAGTTCGAGGCCAACCTGGTCTACAGAGTGAGTTCCAGGACAGCCAGGACTATACAGAGAAACCCTGCCTTGAAAAACAAAAAAAGAACAAACAAAAAAAAAAACCCAAGATGTATTTATTTTATATATATGAGTACACTGTAACTGTCTTCAGACTCAGCAGAAGAGGGCGTCAAATCCCATTACAGATGGTTGTGAGCTACCATGTGGTTTCTGGGAATCGAACTCAGGCCCTCTCAGGAGCAATCAGTGCTCTTAACCACTGAGCCATCTCTCCAGCCCCATGAGAGCTTTTATTCAACAGGCCTTTACTGAGTCAACCCGCAGGTCAAGGTCAAGGTGTGGGAGACCCGCGAGGGCTTCCTGGGTACTCATTGCCCAGCTGGCTGGTACCTCAGCAGTTCGTCAGGACGGTGAGTCCCCTCAGGTGGTACCTGCTGCCTACCAGTCTTATGCCACCCATCCTGGTATGGCCTCTGCCTCCAGGCCCCTCCTCGAAGAGGACATGAAAGCGGAAGTCCTGGTCTCACGTGCTCCAGACCCAAGGCGGGGCTGACTGCTGACAAGACATGAGGCAGTGAGAGATCACGCGATGAAGAGAAGAAGGTCTCAGAGCTTCTGATTCTTTTCGTTCCTGCTTTATGCCGGGCACTGTTTCGTACCATCACACTGTCCGTGAAGGATTGGAGGCTTCTCGGACAAGGATGCTTGAAGATTATAGAAGCCAATGGCTTCTCTCGTCTTCATCAGGCAACAAGCCATTGTGGAGCTGGACGGCTCCTCATGCCTAGAACCCTGGCTTTCCCAAGTGTCATGGTTTGAATATGCTTGGCTCGGGGAGTGACACTATTAGAAGGTGTGGAGTAGGTGTGTCCCTGTGGGTGTGGGCTTTAAGACCCTCACCCTAGCTGCCTGGAAGTGAGTATTCTGCTAGCAGTGTTCAGATGAAGATGTAGAACTCTCAGCTCCGCCTGCACCATGCCTGCATGGATGCTGCCATGTTCCCGCCTTGATGATAAAGGACTGACCCTCTGAGCCTGTAAGCTGCCCCAATTAAATGTTGTCCTTTAAGAGTTGCCTTGGTCAGGCCGGTGAGATGGCTCAGTGGTTAAGCACTGACTGCTCTTCCAAAGATCCTGAGTTCAAGTCCCAGTAACTGCATGGTGATTCACAACTATCTATAATGAGATCTGATGCCCTCTTCTGGTGTGTCTGAAGACAGCAACAGTGTACTCATGTACATAAAATAAATAAATCTTTAGAAAAAAAAAAAAGAGTTTGACTTGATCATGGTGTCTGTTCACAGCAGTAAAACCCTAACTAAGGCATCAAAGTTGGGGCAGGAGGACTACAGAGAGGCCAAAGTTAGTGAGACTGTGTCTCAGAAAATAAAATGAAACAAAACTCAGAAAGTATCTGTGGGATTCCCATTTAGTACCTCACGTGCTCAGACAAGAGTAAAGGGTACAGGGGAAAAGCCAGCTCAGCTCACACCACTGCCAGGGAAGAGAGCCGGCGCTCTGCGCTCACACTGGCGTACAGAGGGGACGCTGGAGGAGCGCCAAGCACTCAGAACGAGATGCATGGCGAAGGTGTCCGCGAGGAAAGAGCAAGCCGGGCGGAACGCGTGTGCTCCTCCAGAGGACTGGACCAGCTCAGTCCCCAGGATCCAGGTCACACGTGATGGTTTGAATGGGAATGTCCCCCATAGACTCATATTTGAATGCTTGGTCCCCAGCTGGCAAAACTGTTTGGGAAAGACTAGGCCTTGCTGGAAGAGGTGTGGCTTTGTTGAAGGAGGTGTGACCTTGTTGGAGGGGTGTGGCCTTGTTGGAGGGGTGTGGCCTTGTTGGAGGAGGTGTGGCTTTGCTGGAGGAGGTGTGGCTTTGCTGGAGGAGGTGTGTCACTGGAGATGGGCCTTAAGGTTTTCAAAAGCCCATACCAGGTTCTCTCTCTCTCTCTCTCTCTCTCTCTCTCTCTCTCTCTCTCTCTCTCTCTCTCTCTCTCTCTCTCTCTCTCTCTCTCTCTCTCTCCCTCTCCCTCTCTCTCCCTCCCTCCCTCCCTCCTTCCCTCCTTCCCTCCCTCCCTCTCCCTTCTTCCTCCCTCTCTTCCTCCCTCCTTACCCCCCCTTTTTCCCTCTTGCATCCTGGTGCTTGGGGATCAAAGATGTAAGTTCTCACTCAGCTACTGCCTCAGTACCATGCCTTCCTGCTGGCCATGATGGTCATGGGCCTAATTCTGTAAGCTCCAAAAGACTCTGTCTTCTATGAGTTGCCTTGGTGATGGTGCCTTTGCCATAATAGAAAAGTAAGGCATCAGGTGACTCAAAATTGCCTGGGACTCCAGGTCCAAAGGATCCAATACCTTCTTCCAACCTCTGCGGACACATACACATGCACATACTCTCTCTCTCTCTCTCTCTCTCTCTCTCTCAATATATCTATCTATCTATCTATATCTATATCTATATCTATATCTATATATATATATATATATATATATATAGAGAGAGAGAGAGAGAGAGAGAGAGAATGTCTATATGTGTATGCCTTCATGTATGTTTTATACAACACATACATTCAGGAGTCCTCAGAGGTCAGAAGAGGCATCAGATCCCCTGGAGTTACAGGTAGTCGTTCATTACCATGGGGGTGCTGGGAACCAAACCCAGGTCCTCTACAAGAGCAGCCAGTGCTCTTAACTGATGAGACATCTCTTTGGGCCCTAAATAATAAACCTTTAAAAAAGAAATAAAGAATGCACACACATCCATAAGACCTCCAGTCTGGTCATGTGGGGCTCTTGGAATTGCTCATATGTCGAAATGAGAAGTTTGGGTTGGACGCTTCTGGGATCCAGTCCCAGCACCCCCCTTTCTAGTGTGAGCTTGGGTGAATCACTGGCTCTCTCTGAGCTGGGGCTTCTCTAGTGCTGTAATAAGGAGAGTTACTCATAAAGGGCTGAAAAAAAATGACAGCAAATAATGTAAACAAAGTGGAGTGCACACTGTTGCCTAGAAATGCCAGGTGATACTTCTGCTTGCTGCTCCTGCAGAAGACGTGTCACTAAAGTCAGGTTCAGGAGGTGCAGACCAGCCGGGCGTGGTGGCGCACGCCTGTAATCCCAGCACTTGGGAGGCAGAGACAGGCGGATTTCTGAGTTCGAGGCCAGCCTGGTCTACAGAGTGAGTTCCAGGACAGCCAGAGCTACACAGAGAAAACCTGTCTCAAAAAAACAAAAAAAAAAAAAAAAAAAAAAAAAAAAAAGAGGTGCAGACCTCTTGGTGGAGCGCCTCGGTGGAAGGCAGGGGACAGACTATGGAGTCGGTTTGGAGCACAAGTTCCCAGGGCTGCTTGGAAGCTAGCCTCACCTGCAGGGGCAGAAGGCACTGGTGACAGAGGGCAAAGTGAAGCTCCCAGCTCCTCCTCTTCTGCTTCTCTCAGGCAGATGTTGAGAAAACTCAGAGAGACCAAAAGTTCCAGACTACGAGAATGGCCTCTGCAGCCCGGTTAGCTCTACGGCCCCGCCCTGTGCGGCTCACCCCGTGCTTGGAGGGAACCTGAACGGGTGTTGGCAAGTTCTCCCCTCCCCTCCCCTCTTCCCCCTCCCCCTTGCTCTCCTCTCCTCCCCTCCCCTCTTCTGCTCTCCCCTCCCCCCTTTCCCCCTTCTCCCTCTCTTCTCTCCTCCCCTCCCTTTCTTCCCCCATTTATTGTGTACAGAGGGCACATGCATGCTATGATGAGCACCTGGAGGTGCTCAAGGGACAATCCTCAATTCTTTCCTTCCACTATGTGGATTCTGGGGACACAACTCAGGTGGTCAGGCTACCCACGGTAAGACCCTCTCTCCAGAAATATAAAATAAAAGCTATCACAATCAAACCTACTTAAATGCCTTTATTAAATTCAAGTGCATTATGCAGCATTTCTCAAAAATAATTTAATAAATTATTAAACCACTTTAAAAATTTTACTTATTTATTTAGAGACAGGGTTTCTCTGTGTAGTCCTGACTATCCCGGAACTCACTCTGTAGACCAGGCTGGTATTAACGATGTATCTCCACTGCCCAGCTTATTTTTACTTTTGAGACAAGGTCTGACTTATTTATCCCAGGCTGGGACTTGACCTCGCCGAGTCTCTGAGGGTGACCTTGACCTCCTGACTCTCTCGCCACCGCCTTCCCAGCACTGCCAACACAGAGGAAAATAACTTATTACATTGTTTGCTTTTCAGGACTTTTCCTACCATCCAGAAGTGTGTGAGTCATCCGGGCCCCTTCGCTGGCAGCCAGGGCAGGGAGCTCTGAGTGACTCTGTGGTGTCTGTGATGACCAAGGCGTAAAGGCATCTGCCGCAGCACATTCTAAGCCTCCTGTTACACTGTTTTCTTTCTTCCTTTATTAAGTGTTTATTTATTTTACTGTTATGTGTGTGGATATTTCACCTCTATGTATGTCTGTGCAATGTGTGCAAGCCATGCCTCAGAGGCTTCAGGAGGGCACAGGATACTCGGGACTGGGGTTGTGAGCTTCCCTGTGCATTCTGGGAATCTCATCTGAGGCTTCGGTAAGTATTCTCTCTCTCTCTCTCTCTCTCTCTCTCTCTTCTTTTTCTTTCTTTCTTTCTTTTTTTTTTCTTTTTTCTTTTCTTTTTTTCTTTTTTTTTTCTTTTTTTTTTGGTTCTTTGAGACAGGGTTTCTCTATGTAGCCCTGGCTGTCCTGGAACTCACTCTGTAGACCAGGCTGCCCTTGAACTCAGAAATCCGCCTGCCTCTGCCTCCCAAGTGCTGGGATTACAGGCGTGAGCCACCACACCCGGCTCCGGCTCTCTTTTTCTTAATGTACACGGGTACAACGTCGCTGTCTTCAGACACACCAGAAGAGGGCGTCAGACCCCATTACAGATGGTTGTGAGCCTCCGTGTGGTTGCTGGGAATTGAACTCAGAACCTCTGGGAGAGCAGTCAGTGTTCTTAACCGCTGAGCCATCTCTCCAGCCCCTAGTAAGTGCTCTTAATGGCTGAACCACTTCTCCAAAACACACTTGTTTTTCTTTTTTCTTTTTCTTTTCTCTTCTTTTCTTTTCTTTCTTTCTTTCTTTCTTTCTTTCTTTCTTTCTTTTTTTTTTTTTTTTGTTTTTGTTTTGTTTGGTTTTTTTTGGATTTGTTTTTCCGAGACAGGGCTTCTCTGTGTAGCTCTGGCTGTCCTGGAACTCACTCTATAGACCAGGCTGACCTTGAACTCAAATCCGCCTGCCTCTGCCTCCCAGAGTGCTGGGATTACAGGCGTGCACCACCACCACCCGGCTACTTGTTTTTCTTGATCTTGACAGATTTGCTCTTTTTTATTTTTTTCTGGTTGAGTCCTTGATAACCTCAGTTTTCTACGGCCTGGCATTTTAGTCAGAGTTATCTGGAGCAGCAGAACCAGGGGG
>OZ030007.1:80102202-80144702 GCA_964023405.1 Apodemus agrarius
TTTGAGTGAGATTGAATGTGACAACGACACAGATAATGGGTGACAGAATGGAACGGAGCAGGGGCAGGCAGGCTGTGCCAGGAAAACATGGGCGGCCAATAGATGCTGCTGAGTCCGAGAGTCAGGCAGGTGTCCATCATCCCATCCCCCACGGGCCCTGGTAGATTCCCGAAAGCAGGGAAACTTTCTCCACGGCACCGGGACATAAGGAGCCGTGGCTCGTGCGGTACGTCCAGGCTTAGGCACGGCACAGACTGGAACCGTGGACAACAGGGGGTGGGGGGTGGGGGGGGTGGGGGGGGGGAAGGAGCCTGGACTGGGCTCTTCTCAGCCTAAGCTGTCAGAGCGGCCGATTAACCGAATCAAACCAGAGCATGTTTTCCTCCTCCTCTCTGTCCCTGTGGTGGAAAGAGAGAAAGAGACACTACTTCCTCCACGTGTTCAAGCCCAGGCAGGCAGACAGAGCGGGCCTGTGCCCATGGCCGGGAGAAGCTGCTGAGGGATGCAACCCCGAGTTCTTACAAGCTGCACCCCAGAACCCGAGGGCTGTACTGTAGGAATAACACAGGGAGCCGGGCGGTGGTGGCGCACGCCTTTAATCCCAGCACTTGGGAGGCAGAGGCAGGCGGATTTCTGAGTTCGAGGCCAGCCTGGTCTACAGAGTTCCAGGACAGCCAGGGCTACACAGAGAAACCCTGTCTCGAAAAAACAAAAAACAAAAAACAAAAAAAAAAACCAACAACAAAAAAAAGGAATAACACAGAAAATACCATTTTATTAACAGGGAATCTAGAGGCAAGGCAGGAAGATGGAAGGTGTGGGATGGACAGAGTAGCCAAGGCTGGCTAAGGGAACCACCTGGACCTCAGCCCTGAGGTGACAAGATGGCAAGACTGCTTTCGTCCTGTAGTGAGCTGAGATAAGGAGTTCTTCAGCTGGGGCCAGGGAGCCTCCCTGCTCCAGCCCCAAGAGATTAGACTGGGGGGGGGGCAGGGACAACGGAATGTGCAGTAGTTCCAATGGGTGTGTGTGTGAGAACTCTTGAGTTCACAAAGTGAGAATTAAAACCATGATTAAGGCCACACAACAATCAGGTTAGAATAAATACCCCAGCGACCCACATAAGAAACAGCACAAATGGAGGAAGGAGATCTGAGGTGTGCATTCAGCTGTCATGGACACCAGCAAACGCTGCGCTCAAGTCGAGGCTGGGACGTGAGGAGGGCTTAGGGGCTGCTGAGGGGCACAGCACGGAGGGGCCTGGGCTGGAGAGGACAGCGATGCCCATGGCTTCTGACGGGGACTTGGGGCAGACAGCCTGGCCCGGCTTTGGAAGTCTGTGGAAAGGAAGGGGGACAAGGCTGCTGGGCAGGGCCGGAAGAACTGGCAGACACTGTGGGGACTCCCGTGGTAGCGACATAAAACCATGGTCCCTTCCAGGACTGAGTGCAGGTTCCTGGTTCGCAGGGATGTGGTAAAAGCCACCCAGCTGGACCTGGAGCGTGGCCCACTTCAGCCAAGTAGGACAAGTCCTCTTGGGCGGGAGGGTCGAGCATCGTGGCGCGCTTTGGGCCGCAGGAAGCAGAGCTGGCGAATGGAGCACGCAGCCAGAGCGCAGGGGCCGCAGCCCCGCCGCCCCCTTCGTCACTTCCGAAGGAACTTTTTGTTGAGCAGGAAGATGAGGAGATTGACGTTGACTTTGGCTTTGTTAAAGAGTTTCATGACAGCCACACCCTCATACTGCAACTGCAAGAGGTCCTAGGAGGGAAGAACAGGGAGGGGGGTTTAAGCGCTTCTGGGTGTGGCCCAGCCAGCCTATGAGACGCTGCGTCACACAGCCTTACAGCCGCCAGCAGCACGGGCCATTGAGGCAGGGCGTTCAAAGCCCACTTTGTAAATGAGAAAAACAGGTCCAGTGATTTGAGCAAACGTCAAGCCAAGAGGAGCCAGGACTTGAAAGCAGGTTTCTTACTCAAGGCAAGCAACAGAGACTCTGTACTGACAAATCGCTGCTCTCAATCAAGCACTGCACACTGGGAGAATGTGGCAGGAGAGTTACGAATTCCAGGCCAGCCTGGGCTATAAAATAAGACCCTGTCTCAAAAACAAAGAAACAAACAACAGGTAGGTCTGGAGAGATGGCCCTGTAGTTAAGCGCACTTGCTGCCCTTGCGGAGAGCCTAGGTTTGGTTGCCAGGGTTACCAGCACCCACATCGGATGTCTCACAACTGCCTGTAAATCCAGTTCCAAGGGATCCGAGAGCCTCTTCTGGCCTCCCTGGACATCTGAATGAATGTGCGCTTACATATATACAAATAAAAAATAAAATGTATCTTAAGAAAAACAAACAGTAAATATGGCTGGGCATGGTGGTACATGACTTAAATCTAGCCCCTGTGGAGGCAGAGACAGGCAAAGTTCTATGTGTTCTAGGCTAGCCTGGGCTACAGAGCAAAACTTTGTCTTAAAAACAAAAAAACAAAAACAAACCTGTAAACCCAGGAGGCGGAGGCAGGAAGAAGGCCTTGAGTGTAAGACCAGCCTGAGCTACAGAGGACACGCTACCTCAAAAAACAAAAGATGAGCCGGGCGTGGTGGCGCATGCCTGTAATCCCAGCACTTGGGAGGCAGAGGCAGGCAGATTTCTGAGTTCGAGGCCAGCCTGGTCTACAGAGTGAGTTCCAGGACAGCCAGGACTACACAGAGAAACCCTGTCTCAAAAAACCAAAAAAAAAAAAAAAAAGATGGACTAGAAAGATGGTCCAGGGGTGAGAGGCTTTGCTGTTCAGTCACGAGCAGCAGAGTTCAGACCCCAGCACCACATCCCACAAATGACGGTAACTCCAGCCGCAAGGGATCTGATGCCCTCTTCTGGACTCCATAAGCACATAGGTACAGGCACTCACCCTTTCACAAATAGATCAAATATACCTTAAGACAGACAGACAGACAGACAGAGACAGACAGACAAAGGGGTCTAAGGGCGTGTCTCAGCAGAGAAGATGCTAGTGGGGTGAGAACCAGAGTTTGGATGTTCAGCACCCACTGTGGTGGTCCTGATATCCCAGCACTTGGAGCAGGGACAGGAAGAGCCCAGAGGCTCACTGGCTCTCCAACCTACTCACGACAGGGTACGCAGGTTCAGTGAGAGAGCCCGCAACTTAAAAAAAAAAAGTAGAGGAAGACTCCAAATGTCAACATCTGGCCTCCACATGTGTGTGTGAGCACATACACACCCTCCACCCCATACACACCCCTTACACCCCAACACCAGCAATGGAAAACAGGGCTGGGATGTAGTTCAATTAGCAAAGTGCTTATCAGGGACCCGAGCTGGAGAACCCATGTAAAAATAATACTTTAAAAATATGGGCCGGGGGGGCTGGAGAGATGGCTCAGTGGTTAAGAGCTCCAACTGCTCTTCCAGAGGTCCTGAGTTCAATTCCCAGCAACCACATGGTGGCTCACAGCCATCTGTTACAGGATCTGATGCCCTCTTCTGGAGTGTCTGAAGACAGCAACAGCATACTCATATGAATAAAATAAATCTTAAAAAATAAAAAAATAAAAAGTTTAAAAAAACTTAAAAAAAAAAAAAAAAAAAAAAGGGGCCGGGCGGTGGTGGCGCACGCCTGTAATCCCAGCACTCTGGGAGGCAGAGGCAGGTGGATTTCTGAGTTCGAGGCCAGCCTGGTCTACAGAGTGAGTTCCAAGACAGCCAGGGCCACACAGAGAAACCCTGTCTCGAAAAAACCAAAAAAAAAAAAAAAAAAAAAAAAAAAAAAAAAATTAAAATATGGGCTTGGGGGTGGGGGTGTAGCTCAGTTGGGATAGTACTTGTCTAAAATGTGTGAAGCCCAAGTGCTCCACAGACCGGCTGTGGTAGCGCAGGCGCGGCACGCTGTAATCCTAGCATTTGGACAGAGGCAAAATAATCATAAAGTCAAGGTCATCCTTAGCTAGTGATGGCCATCCTAGGGGACAAGAGACTTTGTTTCAAATCAAAATGAAATCATTGTTTTCCCTGAACATTAGCTGGGACTGAGGTCAGGTCCCCTAACCTTTAGCCTCAGAGACTGTAGAGCAGGTGAACGCTGAGCGGCCAGGGTTTAAACAAGGCAGTGCAGGGCACTGAACCTACAGCCCAGGGGGGTATCTTGTTTTCCAGTGTTGGGATTTAACCTTTGACTCCACGTGTGCTAAACAAATGCTCCACAACTGAGCTGCAACCCCGGAGCCACTGAGCTGTACCCCAGTTCTCCTTCTCTCTTCTTCTCCCAAGACTTATGTATTTATTTTATGTATGGGAGTACACTGTCACCGTCTACAGACACACCAGAAGAGGGCATCAGTTCCCGTTAGGGATGCTTGTGAGCCGCCACATGGTTGCTGGGAATAGAACTCAGGACCTCTGGAAGAGCAGCCAGTGCGGTGAGAGCACACCGGACTCTGCCTCCCAGGACAGAAATAAAGATGTGCCTCCATGCCCAGCTCTATCTGTGCGTGTGTGTATACATGTGGTCACGCACGCCACCGTACATGTGGAGAGGGCAGGGGACAACCTAGAGGAGTCAGTTCTCTCCTTCCACTGTGTGGGTGGCCTCAGGGATCAAAACCCAAGTCACAGGCTTTTTCAGTGTCATGAGCCCAACCATTGCTACTCCTGAGCCTTGAAATTTTGTTTTTGTTTTTTGTTTTTTGTTTTTTTGTTTTTTTGAGACAGGGTTTCTCTGTGTAGTCCTGGCTGTCCTGGAACTCACTCTGTAGACCAGGCTGGCCTCGAACACAGAAATCCGCCTGCCTCTGCCTCCCAAGTGCTGGGATTACAGGCGTGCGCCACCACGCCCGGCTGAGCCTTGAAATTTTGATCCTCCTGCCTCAGCTTCTTCGGTGTTTGGATTACAGACCTGCTCATGACCTTGGCTCTAGCAGGTGCTGTAATTATTGACCTTACCTGGTAGTGGAGCTGAAACTTCTCCATGTCTACACCCAGGAACTTGGCATTGACGGCAAACCTTCCTGCCTCGTCTCCAGGAGTGATGTCGAAGATGACGTTTCTGAAGCTGTGAGGGATAAGACAACACAGGGCTCCTCTGTTCAGAGCCCCACCCCACTCCTCTGCTGCTCACTGGGCAGTACTGTCCCACCGAGAGCCAGGCATCTCCTTTGCTCCAGTGCCAGGGCCTGCTCTCTCTTCCCCTAGTTTGACCTCTGGCTGTTCTCACCCCCCCCCCCCCAGCAGCTTTCCCCCGCATCCTTACCAGAGCAGGAGCAAGTCCACCACCCTCTGCGCTGCTTGAAGATGCCTCATCTCCCCGCCTCCCCTTAGTAAGTTCCCCCTTCCTTCCCACCCAGTGCCCCGCTCAGGGCTTCCTCCCAGTCTTGTCCCTCCCTGGAGACAGGAAGAGTCTGACAGTCTGTCTCCTGAAGACACATACTGAGAGACAGGGAGATCTTCAATTTCCACCAAGACACCCTTTTCCAGGAGCTGGGCGGCTGTGTAGTGAAGAGACGGCTGCTTTTTCCCCTTCCCAGAACTCCTGTTTAGAAGAAAGCCCCGAGACAAACTTTCAACACTGGCTGCCGGCTCTTGATGGCTGGCAGGAAGAGACACCAGGCCCCAAGGAGGGAGGCCCCTGCTGTGAGAGGTGATCTGGAACCACAGACACCAGAGCTGGGAGATGGCCAGGTAAAGGTGGGGGAGCGGTGGGGAGGGGATGGAGGTTAGGGTTGGGCTTACTGCACCTACCTGGGCTTGGGGGCCAGGTGGTCGAGGCAGGCCTGGATGTACTGGTTGTAGTAGTCACCCTGTTCCTCGTAGAAGACAGTCTTTGCATCTAGGCCCTGCAGTGTGGCCCGGAGTCTCAGCATCTCTGCCTTCCGCCGCTGCCGGTGCCTGCGCTGGTTGCAGATGTCCTGCAGACAGACGGGGATGTGGAAGCAGGTCAGAAACCTTCATAAATCCCAGAACATCTTGCAAGACTTACTGTGAGGATGTTTAAGAGAAAGAGAAAGAGGCCCCGGGGGAGGAGCGGCTTAGGGTCAGATGTCTGCCTATGGGTTCCATCCCACACCCGGACATGGCCACCCAGAAAGCTGTTCTAGCTAGGAGACAGTCCAAGCATACTGCAGACACCTAACAGCCCAGGCAGGAACTCAGAGCCTCTCTCCTGGTTACCATGTCCCAGGGGAAGAGAGATGGGAAGAAAGCTGTCTGCTTAGTCCTAGGACTTTTCCTTCAAAAAGAACCCCGGAAGGGGCTGGAGAGATGGCTCAGGGATTAAGAGCACTGACTGCTCTCCCAGAGGTCCTAAGTTAAGTTCCCAGCAACTACAGGGTGGCTCACAACCATCTATAATGGGATATGGTGCTCTCTTCTGGCATGCAGGCACACATGCAGTACAGAACACTGCATACATAAAATCTTTTAACAAAAAGAACCCCGGGCCTTCCCCAAGTTGGTGGCAGTCTGGGCTGGCACCCACTGGAGAGGTCTGCCTCTGGAGTGCCAGCCCAGCGGCTCTGAGCAGCCCCAGGTAGGCCTGGCTTGGGTTATCACCTTGGCCAGCTCGTCCACAAGCCCCTGGTAGCCGTCACTGGCCCTGACCAGTCCCAGGCCCTGCAGCCGCCGCAGGTTCCGCAGGACACGTTGCTGCTTCTCTGCCAGTGGCAGGAGGGTGTGTGCCATCAGTGAGCGGTGCCCTCGAAGCGGTTCTGGTTTCTGGGCGTCACAGGCTTGGCGCCAACACATCAACCGATGATGGGCCTCTTCCTGGGAGGGCAACAGAGATGAGGGGGGGTCCTACGCCCACCATCCTACTTCAAAACACGACAGACCCCGAGCTTGGGAGCCCTGTGCACATTCCTACCTTCCCAGCCTAGGTCCCGGGAGGTGGGGGTGGGACAGTGGAGAACACACAGGCAATGACAGAGAAGAGTCTTAAGGATCATCTATGGTGGCCCAAAGGATCCGTATACACCAAGAAGACACTGTTCTGCTAACAGCTTCCCAGCCCAGCCTGGCCGTCCGCGGGCACAGTGGGGCCCAGCCTGGCACTCCGCGGGCACAGTGGAGCCTGCCTAGCTGTGGGGGCATGCCTCTGCCCGCCACTATCACCTTTACTCAGGGAACTAACTCCTGGCTTTGCCCTTACTCCAACCCCAGCAGTGAGTCCACCTGGCATCCTTTCTTGTCCCCAACCCTTCACCAGTCTCCATTGCCAGAGCAATTCCCTTATGTGGTCCTCAGAACAGACTGTCCCTCAGCACTATCCTAAGTCCTGAACTGTGGGAAGGGGGGGGGGAAGAGAGAGGGAGGGAGGGGGGGGAGAGAGAGAGAGAGGGGAGAAAGAGAGAGAGAGAGAGAGAGAGAGAGAGAGAGAGAGAGAGAGAGAGAGAACGCTGCTTAGGCTTCTCCTTCAGCTTACAGCCCCTCTGGTGTCAAGGTCAGAGGCTTGGTCTTCTACGCCCAGTGGCCTCGGTGGCAGACTGGGGTGAGGCGGAGCCAAAGGCTTGGCTGTTATGAACTGTCCTGGCTACTCACATGCTCCTTGGGAGCCGAGGTGGTCAGGATCTCTTCCAGGGAATCCCCAGGGTGGAACTGGATGAGGTCCGCCAGCATCTGTTTAGTGCTACCGGGAAGGGCAGGGTGAGGACCAGGAAAGGTCCGGAGGGGGTGGGCCAAGGATCCTGCTCCAGGTCTGGACTGTTAGGGATGCCCAGGATGAAAAGAGGGAGGGCGGACCCAGGGGAAGTGGTGTCCCCGAATACTCTCCCCCAAGGTGGCCTCCTCTGATCTTCAGCCCAAGCACTCACTTCCTCCCGGCAGCCACCCCCATGACTGACCCCTCCCTCTGGGGAGCCCTCCGCTTGTGTCTCCAACTCTGGTCACAGACAGCGCGCGCGAATGAGCAGAGCGCTGCTGACCGAGAAGCGCGGAGCGAGTTCCTGGCCTGGCTTGGTAAGTGGTCTGAAGTCTGTGCAAGCCTGACGCTAAGTTCCATGCCCCAGGCTCATGTGGGGATGGAAGTCGTTCAAAAGAACCGAGTGCACAAAGCTGTCCTGACCTCCATACGTGTGCCACGACACATGCTCCCCCGAATCACGCATGTACATACACAGGAGGTCTCGTTTCCAGAAGTAAATAAGCCAAAGCACGATCTGCAGCACCCGCTGCCCCGGGCTCCTGACCATCCCTGTGCCTTCAGCTATGACTCCAAGGAAAGGCTGAGCGGTTGCCCGGGACTAGCTGACGCTCTTTTGAGCAAGGTCAGTGTGAACTAGGCTTCAGGGAGGCCTTTCTGAAGAATGGGGGTGGGGGAGGGGCGGCAACAAGGAAGTATGTAGAGGGAGCAGGGCCACCTGGGAGGCCCTCACACCCACCTCAGAAGCAGGCTTTGGTTGCTGTTGTGGTCAGCATCTGTCTCCAGCCCTTCGAACTTGTTGGTGAGTGTCAGGGACACTTCGAGCCTGCTCAGGTCCACGTGCCCATCTGTGGCTATGTTGTCCCCTGTGATGGGGTGAGGGATGAGTGGGACAGGCACACAAAGATGGGGTCACAGTAGAGGTGCTCTTCTGTATGCCTTTGAGGAAGCCCTCCCTCCCACGCTGTCCCCCACGTGGGACCATCCCATGCCCTCAGCCTCGACACCCATGGACCTGAGTGACCATCACTGGGCCTCTGTATGACGTCCGTCGGTGCCAGCTGGGCCTAGAGGTGTTGGTAGGACCCACTGACACTGCCCTCCCACTGCATGCCAACCCCCTCTCATTCTAGAGCTAGACACCTAGGGCAGACCTAGTCGACTCCCCCCCCTCTCGCCCCCCCCCCCACTTCTCTTCTATATGATTCTGTGGCCACAGCGTGGCCTCTTCTACCATCAATGTCTGTGCACTGGCCACGAGGCTGTGAGCCTGTGTACGTCAGTCACGGGGAACAATAGAGGGGTCTGACGAGCTGCCCGCTGACAGCCACCCCTGAAGGCACACACCGATGAGGTCAGCGATGGTGGGTGGCTCCCCAAGGTCGTCTAGGAGCTGGTGCAGTGGGTCTTGGTGACCGGGCGCCAGCTGGTCTTGGTGTTCCAGCAAGAGCTGTGGGTGGTAGGAGGAAGGGTGCAGGGTCGAGCCAGGCTTGGTTTTGGGGGGTGGTCAGGTTCTGTGTGGCCTTCCAGCCTAGCCCTCCAGTGCTGCCCCCCTTACCCTGTGTGTGCTGATCAGCTCCCCGACAGTGATGTACACCATGGGTTTGGCCACAGACACCATGTCCGAGTACTCATCTATGGCGAAACGCTCCTCTGGCTCCGGTACCCGGCAGGCTCTGCAGATGAACTTCCTGTCCCAGAGAGAGGGCAGGCCAGAGTGAACTGGGCCAATACGCTCACCACCTGGATGGCCACCGTCCACGCCAGGTCAGTGGTGGTGCCCGTCTTGGCCCCTGCTCTGCTTTTGCCTGCTCTCAGTGTTCCACCCAGGTTAGCTCGCTGATGCTCCCCCCTGTCCCTGGGAGGCTTACTGCTGCCTGCCCCGACCTCCCATAGACCCCGTGCCTCTGGCCTCTGCTTCTTCAGACTCTAGAGAGCAGAGGGGGACGTGAACTACGGGAAGTGGAGAGAGGTCCAGGGAGGAAAGGGGTGACAAGACCCAAGACCTGAACTTGAGATGCAAGTCCTCCAGGTAGCCGTTCAGGACTCGAAGGTGCTGGCTCTCCCCGGAGAAGATCTTGCCAGCAGCAGCGTGCTGTAGGAGCTGGGCCACAGCTCCCAGGGCGTGGCGCTGTGGGGCGGCCAGGGCGCTGCCTGCTGCCATGGCCACAATGTCGAAGGCATCGGGAGCTACCACAGCTGGGTTCAGGAAGCGGTAGTACAGGAGGTTGCCAACCACCTGAGTGCAGAGAAATTCCAGAAAGGTCTGGGAGCCGCCGTGACAGCCATGGGTCCGCGTTCCCCACGGGTGGGCCAGGCCAATGGACAGGACGGGGCCCATCTCTTTCTTTGGATACGTATGACATCGTTTGTCATCCCGTCGCTTTGGGGATCATTGGCAAAAGCGGACAAAGAGGGTCTTGGAGGTGACAGAAGAGACACAACACTTGCCTTACAGATGTCCCTCTCCGTGGCGTTGGGGAACTTCTTCTCCAGGGCTGTTTTCAGGACTTTGGCCATATACCGCATCCCGTACCTTAGGAACAATAGGGATATGTGACTCTTCTCATCCCTGCTCCAGACTCAAGGTATGAGAGACCAGCAGGCTCTCCCCTCTGACCTCAGCCACTCTAGAGCTGAGCCCACATGCATTCCACCTCCTCGTGCTCCCTGCGGCAGTCCTCTACCTTCTGGTGCTCCCTGTGGCAGTCCTCTACCCCCGGGCCTTTGTCTTTCCTCCTGTCCTTGTGTTCTAATGGCTCCCTGCCTCCAACTCTGTTTTTTTTTTTTTTTTGTTTTGTTTTTGTTTTTGTTTTTGGTTTTTGGTTTTTCAAGACAGGGTTTCTCTGTGTAGCCCTGGCTGTCCTGGAACTCACTTTGTAGACCAGGCTGGCCTCGAACTCACAGAAATCCTTCTGCCAATGCCTTCTGAGTTCTGGGATTAAAAGCATCCACCACCACACCCAGCTTCAAACAGTTTTCAACAAAACATTTATTGAATGATTTTTTTTCTTTGTTTGAGACGGGAGTCTCATGTAGCCTAGGCTAGACTCAAACCTGGAAGTGTAAGGTTTGTTTATCGCTCTGACTACCCTGCATCCACCTCCAGATTGGAACCAGGGGCTGGAGAGACGGATCAGCGCTAAGAGCACTGGCTGTTCTTCCAGAGAAGATTCCCATTACCCGCATGGCGGCTCTCAGTCACCTAACTCTAGTCTCAGGGGATCTGTCACCTTTTTCTGGCATCTGAAGGCACCAGGTACATACATGGTGCACAGTCATGCATGCAGGCAAAACACCATACACATTAAAAAAAAAAAAAGTCTTTAAAAGGGCCAGATGCAAAGCCGGGCGTGGTGGCGCACGCCTGTAATCCCAGCACTTGGGAGGCAGAGGCAGGCAGATTTCTGAGTTCGAGGCCAGCCTGGTCTACAGAGTGAGTTCCAGGACAGCTAGGACTACACGGAGAAACCCTGTCTTAAAAAAAAAAAAAAAAAAAAAAAAGGGCCAGATGCAGTGGTATATGCCTTTAATCCCAGCACTTGGGAGGCAGAAACAGGTGAGTCTCTCTGAGTTTGAGGCCAGCCTGGTCTATATAGCAAGTTCTAGTACAGCCAGGGTTATGTAGAGAGGCCCTGTCTCAAAGAAAGTTCGTGAGGGAGGACTGTGACTGTGAAGCACGCTGATCTTTTTGACTTTGTGGGCCAGAGAATCCCACCTTTTCTCCAGCTGTTCGCAGACAAAGACCTCTCTGTTAGGCTGGATTCCCCATGACCGGTGACACTGCAGCACCCACGCTGACCCGTCTGCAGTGTCCCAGCTCAGTCCGCCCTTGCTCAGTCCGCCGGCAAGGGCTTCGACACGCCCCACCCGCTTCCCTCAGAATGTCACGTGTGCCGCTCTCCCTGCCAAACCAGCTCTGGGGAGGTGGCGACACTTACGGAATGTGGTCCACGGATGAACTGATGGCGACAAAGAACTTCTCGGTCATGGCGAGGAGACTGCGCAGGGAGATGTCTAATCGTCTCTGCACCTCAGAGTGGCTCAGAGCCTGCTCAGGGGTGACGTCATAGGGGAGATGGCTGTGGGCAGAGAGACGTGGTAAGGCTGGTGTCCCCGTCTGTTACCCCCATTCCCGGGCTTCCCCATCAGTTCTTCTATGTGGTCTTCTACAGATAGGCTCGAGACGGACCATCCCAAGAGGAGGAGCCAGAGAAAAAGGCAGCACTCAGCAAGAACTGCAGCAGTGGGGGTTCACAGCAGGGCGGAGGAAGATACACAGCAGGGAGGAGGGAGGACTCTAACAGAGAGGATACACAGCAGGGAGGAGGGAGGACTGCAGCAGTGAGGATACACAGCAGGGAGGGAGGACGGAGGAGAGAGGACTCCAACAGAGAGGATACACAGCAGGGAGGAGGGAGGACTCCAACAGAGAGGATACACAGCAGGGAGGGAGGACGGAGGAAGATAAACACCAGGGAGGAGGGAGGAGGGAGGAGGGAGGAAGATACACAGCAGGGAGGAGGGAGGAAGGAGGAGGGAAAATACACAGCAGGGAGGAGGGAGGACTACAGCAGTGAAGATACACAGCAGGGAGGGAGGAGGGAGGACTCCAACAGAGAGGATACACAGCAGGGAGGGAGGAAGGAGGAGGGAGGAAGGAGAAGGGAGGAGGGAGGACTCCAACAGAGAGGATACACAGTAGGGAGGAGGGAGGACTGCAGCAGTGAGGATGCACAGCAGGGAGGGAGGACTGCAGTGTGAGGGAGGACTCAGGTGCCACCGAGCAGCTGGAAAAGAGCAGGGAGAAATGCCGGCCAGACACCAAAGTGCTCCTATCAAAATCATCCTTGGCAACTGTGGTAACAGAGAAAGTCAGGGCCCAAGTCTCCTGTAGGCAGGGCACCATCTCGCTTTTGTATGTCACCTTCAAACACACCGAGGCTTCCCTACAGAGCAGAGCGCGCCCTCCTGTCCCGCGGGCGCACCTGCGCTGGCCAGTCTGGGCCTCCACCTGGTTGATCCAGCTCTTATAGATGTGGACAGGGTCCGTGTGGATGCTGACCGACCGGTCTTCTAGCACATCCTGGATGACCTTACCGAGGATCTCCTGCAGAGCGCTCTGGCCCCGCTCATTGCGGTAGAACCTCACCACCAGCCTCACCACTGTGGGGTTGCCTGTCACCACATCCTGGGGCTGTTCCACCTTTGACCTGTGGGGCAATAGGTCACTGGCCTCGTGCCTTTAAGGAGGACATAGCTGCCTTTTGTCTTCCAGATTTTTGCCTGTTCAGGCCAACTCAAGTGCCCACCCTAAGAATGGCCCCGCTGTCAGGGTGTCATCCTTCCTGCTAACAGGTCGGCCTGCAACCCCCACTGTGCTGTTAGAGTCTTACACACTTCCAAAAAGCTGAAGAATGGCCTCCTGATACCATTCTAGGTGTATACAGGACAGCTGCCATCTCTGACCCGCCCTCCCTGCCCCCCACCTGCAGTCGGGAGAGCATACTTGATCTCCTCCTGGAGAGCCGTCTTGAACAGCTGCAGCAGAAGGTAGGCCTCCCGGCGGTTGGAGGCGTAGTTGTACAGACTGAAGATCACACCTTCCAGGAACTTGGTGGTTTTGTTCTGTGGCATCTGAAAGATCAGCTTGGCCAAATAGATGGGCTGAGTCTGTGGGTGATCAGGGAGACAGAGGGCTGGAGAATTAGCAATCAGATGAGTTACAAAGGGGGTGGAGTATCACCACCTCAGGGCACCAGAAATATTCCACACAAATGGGGAGAGGTAGGCTCCCCTGGGAAACAGGGCCTTGGAACAGGGCATGGAGACAGGCAAAGAGAAGACCTCAGGCTCAGCAAGTGATGGAGGTTTCTTGGGTTGGTTTTTTTTTTTTTTTTTTTTTTTTTTTTTTTCGAGACAGGGTTTCTCTGTGTAGTCCTGGCTATCCCGGAACTCACTCTGTAGACCAGGCTGGCCTCGAACTCAGAAATCCGCCTGCCTCTGCCTCCCAAGTGCTGGGATTAAAGGCGTGCGCCACCACTGCCCGGCCCAAGCATGCGGTTTTTTAATCGCTTTTTTTTTAAGTGTTGAGTGTGCCGAGCAAGCACTCACCACTGTGCTACCCTGCCCACGGCTCCTCCTGGGGAGTCCTTGCTCACCTGCAGCAGGTAGAAGAGGTGCTGGTAGGCTTCTAGCTTCTGCCGTTTCTCTCTGCTCAGTGACTTTAAGCCCTTCTGTTTGTCCAGGATCATCATGTCCGACAGTTGCTCCTTGTTCTTCTTGGTCAGCTTCTTGCAGTGGGAGACTACTTCCTGGATGCGGGCGTGGGGGCGAACCGACGAGGCCGGACTGGTACCAAGCGCGGGCATGGGTGTGGTCCAGACTCAGTGTGGGGGAGAGCCAGGGCTCACTCGGAGAGGAAGCTCACTACTGCCCACAACTCCACAGGAGGCCTGCAGAGCTCTGGGCTGCCCAGCAGAGGCCCTGTGCCTACTCATGGTTGGTTCTCTTATTTCTTATCGACTAATACACAATCTTGTGGGGGAAGACATGACAGCACATCAACCTGCTACTCCACAACTGAATGTGATTTACAGGAGCTTTCGTATCTGTCTCTGCATTCTGCTCGGGAAGAGACTGACTCCTAGCGAGCTAAAGGGGAGACGGCCGCCGAGGGTGTCTGATCGACCGCCCACGGCCCCTGCAGAACAGGCCGTCCACATTCCACCCGCTGACCGAGGGTGGAGGGCTGCAGGACTGGGGGAGGGGCGGTCGGGGCAGCTCACCTGCAAGGTGATGCGGTTCTTGACGAGCAGGCCAATCTTGATGTCCATGAGGTTGAGGTCCTGCTCCAGCTGCTGATTAGAGCGGATCTTCCTAACCACGTCTTCCTGGAGCTTCAGCAGCTCTGCCTCAGCCGAGAAGTCCTCCTGACTCTGGTTCAAGAGGTGAGCGAATTTTCGGACCACACAGAGGGGAGGGTGACGCGCGTGCACTGGCAGGACAAGAGACATTGGTCAGCAGATACCTGCAAGCCTCTGCCGGCCTCTGCTCCACGAGGATCCTGTGCCCAACCCCAGGCCTCTTCTTCCCTTTTTGTTTTTGTTTTGTTTTTTTCAAGACAGGGTTTCTCTGTGTAGCCTTGGCTGTCCAGGAACTTACTCTGTAGGCCAGGCTGGCCTCGAACTCAGAAATCCGCCTGCCTCTGCCTCCCAAGTGCTGAGATTACAGGCGTGCACCAGTTTTTTTGTTTTTGTTTTTTTGAGACAGGGTTTCTCTGTGTAGCCCTGGCTGTCCTGGAACTCACTCTGTAGACCAGGCTGGCCTCGAACTCAGAGATCCACTTGCCTCTGCCTCCTAGAGTGCTGTGATTAAAGGCGTGCGGCCCCCAGGGCTCTCCTAACTGCCAGCTGTAGGGATGAGCTCGGTCTCACACCTAGGGATGCCACGGCTGTTTTCCGCCCCTCCCGCACCACCCACGTTGGCCTCTCCAGTGACTTTTCCTACCACACCAGGGCCGCAACCCTTCTGGACGCTCTGCAAAGGCACCCTGGTTGTATCCCACCTGTCCCCCTTCCGGCTGGGCTGACCCGCCTCTCGTGCCCACCCCCACCTGTCACCCACCATATAGCCCTGCCTGCTGCACGCAGCACTTGTGTGGAGTGTAGTGGTCAACTTTATAACGAAGAGAAGAAAATTCAAAACCAAATAAACAACAAACAGAAGCCAACAGTAAAACCCCCAAAAGAAGCCTCTGACTTCAGCTCCATGGAGAAAGATGGCGGCACACGGAGTGTTCACCATGAGACGGGCAGGGTTCCTCACGGCTCACTGCAGGTTGGTGCGCCTGTGCTATTATGCAGTCCTAGCTGGCCCCGAACTCGGGATCCTCCTGTGAGTGTGTGTGTGTGTGTGTGTGTGTGTGTGTGTGTATGTCCCGAGCGCGAGCACATTATTCAAACAAAGGCCTGAGGAAGGCATCGGAGCCCTTGGGGCTGGAGTTACAGGTGGTTGTGGGCTATCACGTGTCGGTCCTTGGAATTGAACCTGGGTCCTCTTGAAGAGCAGCCAGTGTTCTTAATCACTGAGCCATCTCTCCAGCCCCAAATCTAAGTGGCTTAAAAACAAAACAAACAAACAAACACAAGAAACCCTCAGTGGGTCCAGCACTGTTAGCACCCATCTTACAACTGAGCTTCCAGTGGCAGAGAGGGGTAGGTGACGTGCCCCAGGTTACCCCGCTAGCAATGAAAGCAGCAGTCATATTTAGAGGCTGAGTGGATCTAGGTTCTGTGGCTACAGAGAATCTAGTAAGGGATCTAGGCAAATAAGCCACCGTTAGACACTGCACGGCTGCTGCTTTGGGAGGGGCCGGCTGGAGGGATCCTGGGGAAACAAAAGTGAGCTTCACTCCTGCAACAGAGCAAAGGAATGCACCGCCAGAGGCTGCGCAGCCCCACCGACTGTCCGCAGGGAGGTGGGAGGTGGGACCGTGCAACAGCAGACGGCAGAAGCTGGGAAAGCAGTGTGCCTCCTGCTTTCTGTAAACTTGCTATGAGTTAGAATCATCTGAGAAGGAACCGCAGCTGAGACAGGGCCTCCATCAGACTGGCCGGTAGGGAAGGCTGTTGGGCCTTTTCTTGATTAGTGAATGGTGTGGAAGGTCCAGTCTACTGTGGCCAGGACCAGCCGTGGGCAGGTAGTCAGTCCTGGGCTCTATAAGAAAGCAGGCTGAGCAAGCCAAGGGGAGCAAGCCAGTAAGCAGCACCCCTCCGTGGCCTCTGCTTCAGTCCCCGCCTACAGAGTTCCTACCATGGCTCTCAATGATGGACAGAGGCATGGAGGTGTAAAGATGAAATTAACCCTTTCCTCCCTCCACGTTGCCTTCGGTCGTGGTGTTTCTCAGCCATAGGAACCTAACTAAGACAAGGAGGAGATACAGGAGGCTGGGGGGGTGGTGGTGCTGGAGGGGTGCTGTTGCTAGGAGACTGGACCTCAGGCAACGGGAACCACAGCCCGTTAACGGAAGAACAGCAAGCAGCAGGACCGCTCAGCTGCAGTGGAGGTGATGCTAAAGGCCCAGGAGGAGAGTTCAGGATGACCTGGTCCAGTCAGCCCTGAGAGTCAGGACCTCGACCTCATGGACACCAGAGATCAGCCAACGGGATTCGGCTTAGGTTCAGGATTAGTGGATTAAAATGGTTGCAGAGATGACAAGCGACCACCTCTGGTGGGAGGGATCCTTGCCGCAGAAGCCACCACGCCACACAGTACGTGGCCAATTCCGGGAGGATGCTGGGTCGAGGGAGCTGGAGGACTCATTGGAGGAATAACTTTCCCCCAGAAATACTAAGGACTGGAGGGAAGGAAGAGAGATAAAGGACAGGTAGAGCCGCATAACGGCAAAGGAGATGGCGGGGAGGGGGAGGGGGGAGGAAGCAGCCCACGCTGACTGCCCGAGGGAGGAGGACTAAGCGAGAGCCGCCCGAGGCCCCCACCTGAAGCCCAGAAAGGAATCCAGAGCAGGAGGTGAACACGGAGATAGACCGAGGCGCTAGCCCACGCCCAAGGCTGGAATTCCGGACTTGCAGAACAGGGACAAGGCTGGAAAGCAGACTCTACCAGCAAGTTCTTGCCGCACACATAAGGACCTGAATAATACGAACTGGGCGTGGAGGCGCATGTCTGTAATCTCAGGCTGGGGGGTGGAAACAGGAGGGTCCTGGGGGGCTCACAGCCAGCGCACAGCCAAGGACAATGGCAAAGGCGGAAGTTCAGGGAGGGGAGAAAGAGCCTACCACAGGGGAGTAGATATGCTAGGCTTGCTCAGAAAGGGCCTGGTCAGAGGAGCCTTGTCTATGCCAAAACTATGTGCGGCCGGGAGGTGAGGAGATGACCTGAGGTTGGCCTCGCCTTTCCTCTGTGTCCCCAAGGGCGACGCAGACCTGTCTGGCTGTGGGTTTCCATCTCCCCAGCATACCTAACATCCTGTAGTCATCACGGGCTTTCCTGGCTCGGAAAAATGCTTGAATCTTCACAACGGAGTCAACCTAGCATGAACACAAGGGACCGGTGGCTGTCCTTCTGCGCACTTTGCTCTAGAGTGCAGACGGGCGTGATGGGGACAGCACTCACGTTCTTCTGGAAGTGTCGCAGCCGCCTGAGGTACTGCCTCCGTGCTGCCCACATCCGGGCCCAGGCCTGGATCTGAGAGGAGAGGCACTACCTTCAGAACCTCAGGCGGAGACCCACCCTCAGGCCCTATCCAATGCAGCCAAACTCTAGGGCCACAGGAGGTGACAGAATGAAAAAGTGTTCTTAGGATCCCTCAAGAGAAAGAAACTGCCCCAAACCACCAAAGTTACCTTGATTATAGCATCCAGGTTTGCTCTAAAATACTGCAGCCGCTCCTGGTAAGCCTTGCGTTGTCTGTAGCCCCGCCAATGGGCCTGTGGAGAAGAGGGAACGCTGGCATATCTCCTTGAGCTCACTCAAGAGGCCAGTGGGAACAGCTCTACTCCGGGCTCTCGGACGCTCTGAATGAGAATGGCCCTGTACAGGCTCAGAGATCTGAGTGTTTGGTTCCCAGTGGCGGACTGTTTAGGAAGGATCAGGAGGTGTGGCCTTGTTGGAGGAGGTGTGTCACTGTGGAGGGTGAGCTTTGAGGTTTCAAAAACCCACACCAGGTCTAGTCTCTGTCTCTGAACGGTGTAACAGATGTAAGATTCTCAGCTATACTCCAGCGCCGGTCTGCAGGCCCACCAGTCCGCCTGCGGCCGCCACGTCCACTACCTGATGACCAAGGATTAACCCTCTGAAGTGCACGGGCTCAGCAAGCCCCAGGGAAATGCTTTTCTAAGTTACTGCATCATGGTGTTTCTTCATAGCAATAGAACAGAAACTAAGACAGAAGAATGGGGAAGGGAATTTGGCCTTGTTCCCAGAGGTCAACCAGCTTTATGAGAAAGACTAACTCCCTAACTAATACCCCCTCATGGGAACCCGGGTGTAAGATACGGACCCAAAAATATTAATAAAGATCAAATGCTCACCAGCTTCAGAGAGTGCGCCATGCCCCTCCCCAGCCCCTCCTCACCAGAGAGTGCGCCCTGTCTCCACACACTGTCAGCCCTGACCAGACTCCTAAAACATGTTCACAGGCTGCTGAGATGACTTAGTAGGTAAAGGTGAATTGTAGCCAGGCCTGAAAACCTCAGTTCACTCTCTAGGACCACATGGTGGAAGGAAAGAACTCACTCCTATTAAGGTTTCCTCTGGGCCGGGCGTGGTGGCGCACGCCTTTAATCCCAGCACTTGGGAAGCAGCGGCAGGTGGATTTCTGAGTTTGAGGCCAGCCTGGTCTACAGAGTGAGTTCCAGGACAGCCTGAGCTACACAGAGAAACCCTGTCTTGAAAAACCAAAAAAAAAAAAAAGAAAGGTTTCCTCTGACCTCAGTGTATGCCAACCCCCAAGCCCCACCCCTGCCACACAATATAGACAAAACCAAAACATGCCCCTAATCTGAACTAGTCAGTGCTAAGATTGGGGATCCAGAAATGGACAGAGTAAAGTCTCAGGACATCTAGGCTGCCTCACCTCTGAGCCTTACTTTCTCAAAGCTGAAGGCAAGTGGCCACGGTAGCGGGCCACCTCTGTCTACGTGCATGTGAACCCTAGTCTGGAATCAGACGAGACTGTGGCCTGGGCCACTGCATGACTGAGCCAGTGCTGACACCAGCATCCGAGGGGGCCTCTGCCGCGCTCAAGGCACGTACAACTTCCTCCCAACTCCTCAGCCAATCCGTTAGGCAAGCGTCCTTACGGAGGAAGTGAACACCCACCGCAGGGGCTTGAGCAGGGCTTAATCAGAGGGAAGTGGGCCGGAGAGGCGATCCAGCGTCTGCGCCTTCACTTTCTAGTGCAGGCTTACGTCATGCCACAGCTTCGTGTTTCTCCCTTGGGCTACCATCTTTCCTGCCCCATCGAATGCCAACCATACTCCAGCTCTCGAAAGGGAGAGACGTGGCTACTCGCTTGTAGGTTCTATACCCATTTCCCAGGCTTGCCCTGTGTCCTGGGGCGTGCTTTGTAGGTACTGGGTACCAGGGAGGCTCACTAACCAAAGGGTCTTTACGCCGTCAGCATCCCCGTGAGGCTCTCCACGTCATGCCCGACAAGGGAAGGTTTTCCTCATTTCTAGCTCACAGAGTGCTCTCCCACCCCAGTCACCGGCGGGTCAGCTCCAAAGACCCCGGGGGCCACGCACAGGCTACAAGAAGCTAGTGGAGTGCCCGCTAGAGAGGACCACAGGTTAGTCCCGCTAGCCTCCCTTTCCACCTGGCGCACAGCCACTCCTCACAAACCCTGCTCCAGGAACAGCGTCTTCCTGAGGTCTGAATCTCGGGTCACGCTTCCTTGGGTGGTGACAATGATGCCAGTGACTGGAACCTATGTCCTGCTCTCCCTGCACAGAAACTCTAGCCACTGCTTACTAGTCCTTCCTTACCACCCTGTAACGCGGCACTGCCATTCCGCCTTTTGGGGGAGGAAACTGAGGCACAAACAGAAAGAAAAGCTTACAAGGCCAGAGAGCTAACGGGTCAGGGGGTCAGGCTTCAAGCCACAGTAGTTTGGCTCCAGAGTGCACAGCTTGCATCACTATTCCCCAGAGGTCTAAGAAGCATCCAAACCCCACCCGGGGCAAGGGAAGGAGGGAGGGAGGATACCCAGTAATTCTGATCTCTCCAGGCACGGGGAAAAGCCAAGGTTGCTACCTGGATCTTGATGACGGCAGGGAGCAAGGTCCTGAAGATGCGGGAAGACTCCGCAAACTTCTGGCGAACAAGGAAGCCACGGAGGCGGGCCTGGAGCTTGATGACAAAGCCGACGTTGGCCTTCCAGAGCAGCTGGCGGTCATGGGCAGCGGTGACCTTGGTGATGGCTGACTGTGGAGATAGCAGTCCTCTGGTGGGTAGGAGCCTCTTCCCACGTACAGTCCCCCACCCTGGCAGGAACCCTGCCAACCTGAATCTCCTCCCAGGTTAGATGGGTGGTATTGAGGTGGCCGCTCAGAGGATGCTCCCAGGTCCCCTGGAAGGTCTGCAGGTGCAAGTAGTAGGCGGTTCCGTCCTTCATGTCATGCTGCACCCAGAAGCCCGTGCTCCCTGAACGGAAACTCAGGTGAGCCGCGACGGCTCAGAGGAGGCCAGCGGCAGGCAGGCGGCCCGGAGGAAGGGGAGGCCAGGGCTGTTACCAGGACGCTGCTTCTTTGCCATTGCGCCTTCCAGGGTCTGCTGGTAGCTTTTAGCGCAGTCGGGAACTATCCCTCGGAGGGCCACATTGGGGTTCCTCAACACGCGCTCTGTCTGGGCTGCCTTGCCCTCCTTGATGGCCTGGTTGATAGCAGCCACACCAAGGGCGACTGATGGGCGTCAGGAGAGAGAAGTCAGCCCTTCTGGAGTCCCTCCCCTGAGCCCTGTCCTGTCCAGTGGGGACTCAGGAGTCACACAAAACCATCAAGGCTGATGGGGAGGGGGGAGGGGGAGTGTGAGCGGTGACATGGAGGCGGCAGCAGCAGGAGCTGCACCGAGGAGAGGAGAGGGAGGGGAGGGGAGGGGAGGGAGGGGAGGGGAGGGGAGGGGAGGGGAGGGGGGAGGGGAGGGGAGGGGAGGGGAGAGGGGAGGGGAGGGGAGGGGAGGGGAGGGGAGGGGAGGGGAGGGGAGGAGAGGAGAGGAGAGGAGGCAGCCAGGGAAGGGCTCCTGTGGAAGGCAGGTTCTAAACTCAATGATTTCCTGCCCAGATGTATGCTGGGAAATCTACTTATGGTCAAAGCTCCCTCCCACTCCAGTTCTGTCCTGCCTCCCTGTGCATGTTGGTTGTGCCAACTTGACTCAAATCTGGATCTATCTGGCAGGAGGGAATCTTGAGACAATGCTCCCTCCGGATTGAGCTATGGGCAAGCCTGTGGGGCACCTTCTCGATTGACGATTGATGTGGAGACCCACTGTGGATAGTATTACCTGTGGGAAGGTAGTCCTGGGGTGTATAGGAAAACAGGGCAAGCCACGAGAAGCAAGCCGGTGAGCTGCACCCCGCCCCCATGACCTCCGCCTCCAGGTTCCTGTCTTGAGTTCCTGCCCTGGCTTCCTTCAGTGATTGACTGTGGTGTGGGAGTGTACGCTGAATAAACCCTCCCCGCGCCGCTCTTAGCCATGGCGCTTACCCAGCAGTAGAAAGCTAACTAAGATGCTAAGGCAAGATGGCGTGGGGGCCCTCCCTGCAAGGCTCCCCTCCCCCCACCCCCCCAGCGCCCTGCTGCTCAGCTCACTTCTCTGAGCTGTGTTAGTGTCCTCGTTGGCTCTGGCCACTCCCTGGCGGATCTCCTCCAGCCACAGCACAGCTCCAGGGTCTCCTGTCACCTGGCAAATTCAGAGGAGAAAAAAAAAAAAAAAGACAAGACCCCAAACTGGCATCTCTGGGCCCCCGGCAGAGGCGGAACCAAAGGAGAAGCGGACAGTGGGGCAGCAGGGAGGGCTTCCTCTGCTCCCTCCCTCCTGCTCTGAGGAGTCAGGACCCTGTGGCCTCCCTAGATGACTGTCAGGCACCGAAGGCTCTTTTCTTGCTCTGCTTTCAGAGTCCTCAGCATCGACTCAATGTGGCCTCGGGGCTCTCTATGGCTCTCACACCCTCAGTATCCAGTACCTTCCAACCGCTATTGCTAGCCTTGGTGCCTTAGCCGTGGCCGGGACACCTACCCCACAGCCCTCGGCATCGTTCAGAGCCCTTAGCCAGACTCTGGCCCTCACTATACTTCTCCTTCTGGCTACACATTTCTATCACCAAAAAGTAATAGGAAGATTGTGTGTACACAGGTCAAACAAGCCTGTGTGTGCTTCCGACAGTCAGTCTGAAAGCCAGCCCAACTCCACTCTCTCCTCACCAGAGACAGACGCTGTAAACTAACATTTTACAGCATTTATTGAGCCGCAATTATGTGTCAGCTGACTGCTTGTCTTTCTTTTCTTCTCATTTTTTTTATTATTATTTGTTCTGTGTATATAAGTACACCTTAGCTGTTTTCAGACACACAAAAAGAGGGCACCGGACCCCATTACAGATGGTTGTGAGCCACCCATGTGGGTGCTGGGAGTTGAACTCAGGACCTCTGAAAGAGCAGTCAGTGCTCTTAACCGCTCCTAAGACTTTTCTTAGGAACTAAAAAGAAATAAAAACACCTATATTTTTAATTAGGTGTATATGTATGCATCTGCGTGGGGTATGTACATGGGAGGGCCCTGAAGAGTATATTAGGTCCCCGGGATCTGGAATTCTAGGTGGCTGTGAGCCGCCTGATGTGGGCACTGGCCACTGACTCAGGTTCGAGCACACGCAGCCACCCGGTCCTCTCTCAATACATGAGACACATCCAGCCATACTTAGCACAGAATGAAAACTCAGCGAGTGCAGGGAGAGACTGCAAGCTGCAGCTTAGTCACGTGACTCCGCCTCACCCTGCAGCCGCACAACTCAGGGTGTGTCAGTTCAAATCCCTGCTCCATCCGCAGCTTGCTGGATTTGTGTACCACGAGGTGCAAGGGCAGGGCATGTAGTGCTTAACAGATAACTACACACCCCAGGGGTAATGAGGGACTACTCAAGATCGGGTGATCACTGGGGACCAGAACGGTGAATCCAGTCACCTGACGCTCAGGCCTGCTCTTTCCTCCCACTGTCCTGGAATGAAGTCCACTTTCCCATAACAGGCCAAATCCTGCTTGTGCCACACCCGGGGAAGGGTCTGTACCCACCGGCCTGGGACAGTTTCAGAGTTCATGCCTGGCACAGCTCTGCTCAGGGCTGATCCTCTGCTTTAGTGTCTCACCCAGCCATCTCTCCCTAACCTTACCCGTGCTTTCTGTCTCTTGGCAGCCACGAGGAGGAGATGATACCGAGGTGCGACATGAAGGCTGACATCTTCCAGGCCAGCCGCAGGAAGCAGCAGGGCTGTCAGAGTCTTTTTAGGACAGCCCTGGTCCAGAGCCTCATTGATGAGGCTGATGGCGAGGACCTCTGAGGAAGAGATCCTGATGAACAGCAGCTCCAAACACAAAACTAAGGGAAGAACTAGGCTGTCTGTGGGGTGGGGGGTCGTCTGAGGGGAGTGTCTGAGTGAGTTATCTGAGGGGGGTTGTCTGAGGGGGGCTTTCTGAGGGGGGCTGTCTGAGGGGTGTTTCTGGGGGGTTGTTTGAGGGGGATTGCCTGAGGGGGGTACCTGAGGGGGAGTATCTGAGGGGGATTGTCTGAGGGGAGTATCTGAGGGGGGTTGACTGAGTTATCTGAGGGGGGTTGTCTGAGGAGGACTGTCTGAGGGGGACTGTCTGAGGGGGGCTGTCCGAGGGAGGGTTGTCTGAGGGGGACTGTCTGAGGGGAATTGTCTGAGGAGTTACTCACGATCAGTTTCTTCCTGGACCTGGGCATTGACCTGGCTCACGGCGGCCTGCAGGTCATTCCAGCTCAGGAAACCTCTACGTGCTCCTCGAAGCTGCCGCACCTTCACCAGGGCATCAAAGTAACTAGCAGCACAGAAGAGGAGCGACGTGAGCAGCCGTGTGAGTGGGGCGGGCACACAGCCACCAAGTGGAGAAAGCTCCGAGTTGGTTCCTCCCCGGCCACCGTAATTTCCCTCCACAGACAGTTCCAAGCCCCCTGTGTGGAGCATGGAGCCCTTCAAGCTTCAGATCCCTTTTCCATGTTCCTACCCCCCAGATCTCACCTACTCTCTAGGCGTTTAAAGACTTAGGCTAATGAACCCCAAAGCATACTTCCATCCCTCACAGGCCCTGGGGGACTCCCAAGCATCTGCACCTGAATGCCAGTGGAGATCTGAAAGCCCCGGCCCACAGTCGCCCTGGTCTGTCTGCACCCCAGCCTGTCCCTTCTGGATGGTTCCCTCCGCCACCAAGCCCTGTCAGATCTGCTCTCAGCATTCATTCGCAGGCTGCCACTTCCTTCCCGCTCCTGCTGTTTCCCGGGGAGCTAGCAGCGTGCCTGAAGGCATCCCTGCCGCTCTGCCTGACGCAGCAGCCGGGGTGATCCCGGTAAAGCAGGTCAGATGGGCTCCTCCCGTGCCAAAGAGCCCCCAGCTGCCTTCCTTGTCTGAGGACACAGTCTGGTTCCTGCTAGCCCGCTCCTTCCCTGCCTCACTCTGTTTGGCTTCTCACCACTCTGGCTTCTCGGTAGTCTTTGTTTTTATTTTATTTCTGCGATGCTGGGAGGAGGCTAAACCCAGAGCCTCGGGCATGCAGTGCAGCCACTCGGCTGCTCCCGAGCCCTCCCGGATGCACTGAGTGCACCTAGGACACGGCCTGTGCTGAGGAGCATCACGGGACTAACTCGGGCTCCTTATGTCCTTCTTCTCACGTCCCTCTTCCTCAAAAGCCATCACATTATGTGGCTAAGAAACTGCCCCACGCCCACTCTGTCCTGTTTTGTTTGGCCTAGGAGCTGTGTCCATCCAATTATGACTCCTGCGTGTGTATACGCTTGGCTTTAGTCACTGTTTTCAACGCCCAGAGAGGCCCCTGGCAGTGTCTAGGCACTCAAACATTTGCTCCAAACAAACAAACAAACAAACAAACAAACGGAAACAAAGGGGGATGATCTTGTGCTCCCCCACAAGGGAAGAAACCCAGGAGGGGCGACTGTGAGCAGAACTGGGGGGCTGGGACTAAGAGTGGGTGCCAGGTAGCCCAGTGTCAGCCCCTCGTGCTATTCCTTCACTTCTGACATGTGGGTCAAACTTTCTCACTCACCGTTGGGCATTTTCTTCTTCTACCTGGGCCAAGCCAGTTGCGGGGTTCGACAGATTGTCCCAAAAGGCACAGGTATCTCCAGCTTCCAGAGCGCGGTTAATCAGAACCACGGCTGAAAGCATCTCCACAGCCACAAAGAGCTCCTCCTGGCCCAGCTCCTGCAGGGGGATACATGAGAGGAGTTGGGGGCTGTTGGAGCCAGCCTGCCCCTCATTCTCCAACATCCCATCTCCACTCACTCCACATCACCATTCATGCTCAACACCTGGGCTGCACCTGGGTCCCACGCATCCACCCCATGGTACTTGTGCTCAACACCTGGGCTGCACCTGGGCCCCATGCATCCACCCATGGTACTTGTGCTCAACACCTGGGCTGCACCTGGGCCCCATGCATCCACCCATGATGCTTATGCTCAACACCTGGGCTGCACCTGGACCCCATGCATCCACCCATAATGCTTATGCTCAACACCTGGGCTGCACCTGGGCCCCATGCATCCACCCATGGTGCTTATGCTCAACACCTGGGCTGCACCTGGGCCCCATGCATCCACCCATGGCGCTTATGCTCAACACCTGGGCTGCACCTGGGCCACACTCACCCACCCATGGTACTCTTGCTCAACACCACGGATGCATTCATTCACCAAGAGCATTTATACTCTAAAGCTGGGGAAGTTCACTGTGAACACGATCATGAAGACTTCACACAGCATCGTCTTAATTTCCATAATAAGCCAAATGAGGTAGGTACCATTAACGTCCCCTTTCTCCCGCCAAGCCTCCTGCTAGGAACATAGGTTAAATGGAGCTACAGAGCCCACGCTTGACATGTGACTTCTGCCAGCAGACTTCTGGTCCCCATGTCCCATCAAGAACTGCATTAAGCTACTTGCAGGGATGAGTGTCTGGGGTCCCAGGACTCAGGAGGCAGAGGTAGGAAAGTCAGGCGTTTAGGGCCGTCCTCAGCTATGTAACCAGTTAACAAGTTCAAGGCCAGCGTGAGCTATGTGAGATCTTGTCTGAGAAAGCTAAAAAGCATGAGGCGGGGGAGGGGGGAGAGTCAGACAGAGACAGAACTGCACAAGGCCCTAGGCAGAGAAGACCAGGTGGCTAGCTCATGCTACTACACACCATGAGGCCCTGGTCCCATCGCCCAACCCTCTTCTCTTCCAACACCTCGTCGGCTGCTCCCTTTGCCGGGCTCTCTACCTGTACGTAACAAGAAGAGCTGCAAAGGACAACAATGGCAGCTGCGACTTCTTGGCTAGGCGCTTCTCTAGGCACATGCACTAACCCATGGAGTCCTCGGAGCAAGCCCGCAAGATCGCTACCATTTAGGAAGAAACCAGAAGCTGAGGAAGTAAGCGGACTGCCAGTGTCACGCGTCACACTCGCAGGTCCACAGCCCTCAGCACTCTGCTGTGAACCCCTATGTTCCTGTCACCATGCCCTTGCTGAAGACGAGTGCTGTGTGCAGGTCCTGTCCAGAGTAAATGTTCTATGGAGGGGTTCACTGTGGAGTCTCTTCCAGGAAGCCTTCCCAGACTTCCTCCAGCACTGTTTGCTCTATTTTCCTGGTCCTTGCTGTAAAATCATCTTCAGCCTACATCATTTTCTCTCCGCCTCTGCCTGACCCCTTGGGTGTTCTCTAAGTCCTGCGGCCGACAGGGATGACGCTAAGGAAAGCTCATGCGTCTCTATCAGAGAGCTGTGTAGGCGGGAGTTAGGTGGGGCGGCCTGGTGGTTAAAGCTCATCCTGCCAGTCAGCTGAGCAGGTAAGTGCTCAACATCTGGGCCCCCAATTCTTACCTCTAAAGCAGGAAACCCTGGTACAGCACACGCAGCAGCACTGGCCGCCATGATTTCTAGTCAGCACTGGCATCCTGATTTCTGGCCGCCCAAGGGCCGGCTATCCCTATCCCAGCAGCTGCTTGGGAACGCCAGAGCTTACCCCCTGTTGCTGCTTCTGGAGGAGAGCCAGCTCCTGCTGGTACACAGCAGAGGCGAAGGGGTAGACTTGGGGCAGCTGGGCTTCGGGGCACATGAGCTCTTTCACGGTGTCAGTGGCCACTCCCCTCTGGATGGCTCTGTTGATCCTCCACACTGCCTGGAGCACTGCAGAGGAGGACAGCAAGAAGCCACACAGGCTGAGTGGTCCTGCTCTCCCAGCTGTCCTTACCAACCGGGCTCTGCTGGGACCTCCAAGGGAAATGGCTCTGTGACTCTTCTAGAAAGCCATTCTACCGGATTCAAACTGCATTCCTAAATGTTCCGGAGGAAAGGGGATGGGGCACTTTAAGAGAGAGGCTCTGTGCAAGGTAGTGTGGTAGGCCCGGGAGCTGCGCAGCTCAGAATGCAGCAGAAAGTGGCTGCCACAGCAGAGGCGAGCTCCTGAGGCAGAGAGAACAAGACTGACAGGTGGCAATGGTGCAGAACTAAGCTGAAGTGAGTCAAAGGGCTCTAGGGACCAAACCCTAGTGACAGTGCAGAGAAGTAAAGAGCCAGCTCCATTTTTGCTCCATTTGCACCACAGCAGGTAGAGGAGGCTAAAAGCAGCCACAGCACACAAGTGTGGTTAGAGTGTACACACTCTGGGGCCAGGAAAATACCAGCAGAAATGGATACTGGCTTGTGAGGAGGAAGGAGGATATGGAAAGACCCTGTGGCCAGCTCTAGAGACCACGGTAGAAGCGGCCCTGCCCCAGTGCTATGCAAGTGCTGAGGAGGAGGGATTCTTACTGAGACCAAGCAGACAGACAACTTTGGAGACAGCGTTGGAGAGGTTTCACATGCTTCTGACAGGTGAAGTGTGGGGGAAATGAGGCCCAGAGGCTGGGGACTGGGAAGGAATCAAGGAAGAACAAGGGGGGACCAGGCAGTGGTGGTGCACACCTTTAATACCAGTACTGAGACAGGATCTCTGTGAGTTCAAGGCCAGCCTGTTCTACAGACCTAATTCTAGGACAGCCAGGGCTACACAAAGAGACAACCCTATCTGGAAAAACACGACAAACAAAGAAATGCAAAGAAAAGAAAGCCCAAAGTGGGGGATAAAGAGTGAAGGAGCCAGCGCTGGGAAGACGGCTCGGCAGCCCAGAACACTCGCTGCTCTTGCAGAGGAGGGGACCCGGTTCCTAGCACCCACATGGTGGCTCATAGCCATCCATAACGTCGGTTCCATCTGATGGGATCTGATAGCATCTTCTGGCCTCCATGGGCACTGCAGGCATACAGTGCAGGCATACATGCAAGCAAATCACTCATAGACATAAATATACAGAAGTAAATAAATACCCCCACCCCCACCCTAAGCGGAGTCTCTGTTTTACCTTGGTTATCCTTGAGTTTATAGATCAGCCTGCCTCTGCCTCCCAAGTGCTGGGATTAAAGGCGTGAGCCACTGCCACCCAAATAAATCTTAAGAGTGGATGAGCCAGTGGGTGTGGTGGCTCACGCCTGTAACAGGAGCACTCAGGAGCACAGGAGCACTCAGGAGCACGGGAGGCTAAGCTGTCACTTGTGCTCCAGGGCCAAAACCTAACCAAGAACAGAGAGACGAAGCTGTACTCTGGAGAGATCCTCACCAAGATCACTCTGGCACTCAGGAATGAAGCAGGCTCATAGGACCCTAACTGGGAGGAATGTGTTCTTCCCTTACCTGAGAAATCACATTTTAGAAGCCAAAGAAATATAAACAGGCACAAACAAAATCATAGGCCAAGTCCCCAGAAGAAGCCTAGTCCCGACTGGCAGCAAGGTGACATAATCTTTCCTTCGATGTGTCCCTCCAGGGGGTGCAGAGGACAGAGGGCATGGAGGGCAAAGGTCTTTGTTGGGCGCGGAGCTGGAGGGGTGTTTGCGTTGTCCGATACTTATGCCAGTAAAGGGCCAAGACACACTGGCGAGGCCCAGCAGCCCCGGCCTTCAGAAGACTTACTAGCTTGTTCTTGATCACCCCTCTCATTGGCTGCAGCCACGCCAGCCTGGATCTCCTCCTTTTCTAGAAGCCTCACCAGGCCCAGCTCCTGCAAGAGGGCAGGGGTGCAGAAGAGAGTTCCCAGGTCATGAGCGAGTATTAGGAACTGCCAGTCCTCAGCCCCGCCTCTCCCTTTAGGTAGAAGGACCTGGCCTACCTATCTCTAGCACTCTAATTATTTTCTAACCCTGCAGACATCTAAAATAACAACAGACACAATGTAAGCACTAGTAACATCACACATTAAGTCAAAACGGTAAGGGCTGGAGAGACGGCTTCCTGGCTAAACCACAGAAGCAAGAGGATGAGGGTTTGAATCTCCAGATCCCATGCAAACCTTGCCTGTAATTCTAGCCTCAAACGCGAGAGAGGAGATTCCCGGAACAAGCTGCCTAGTGAGACTAGTCATACTGGTGAACTCTGGGTTAGGAGAACCTGCCTCAGGGAATAAGGTGGAGGAGGGACTGGGGATGACTGTCCCCAGCACGTGATGGCCTCCCACACACGTGCTCACACATTTGTCCTCCCTCATGTGCACACACCTATAGACATACAACTCATGCCACAGACACATATACATGAAAAATGTAGGAGAGGGGTCACAGCATTGTAAATAAAATTGATAAATCAAGACAGTTCAGCAATAGGCAGCATACATATTTTGTTACCCAATGGGCTGGCCTGGTTGTCCCATCTCAGTCTGAGGGACTCTCAGCAGACCCAGACAGCCCGCCTGGTCCACAAGGCTTTGCGGAGTGACTCAGCCATTTAAACATGGAGTCAGTGATGACATGCACATTTCCCACCCTACGGGGAGACAGGTGCTGGCCAGAGCGGACCTGTGATTTCTGCTCTCTGTCTGAAGTCAGCTGTTCCAGGTACCAGTCAGCAAGGGCTCCTCTCACCCCTTGCAGGGCCAGGACAGGGTCGTGAAGGGCCTCCAGCAAGGCTCCCGGGTTCTGCTTCTCCAGAGCATCATCGACAGCTTCCAGAGCCCCCTGGACTGAAAGACAGAGATCTCCAAGTGTGCGGAGGCTCACCCCTGAGCCCCAGCCATTCCTGGGAACCCGCCTTCTTCTGGCCTCCGGAAGGTTGCCTCTGTCCTTGATCTCCGACACGACACGGAGGGCCACGTGGGCTAGCCTATACCTTCCTCTTGCCCTTCTGGGAATACCCAGATCCTATCAAACGCCCCCTCAGTGTGAGCCTTCAGGCTGCCCCTCTGCCCACCGCCTTCTCTACCCCTTCTACCCTCATCCTTCCTTGTTTTCTTCTACTTTCCTTTTCTTTTGAGAAAGTCCCACAATGTGGCCCTCTTAATCCTCCTGCCTCAGCCTCCTGACTCCTGGGAACATGGGTGTGTATTATCACTCCCAGCTATACTTCCTTTCTGAAAGACCAGAATCCAGATATCCACCCCCAGCACCAGGAGCTGAAAGCCTCGCCATCAACCTCTGTCTTAAGGTGTCTCCATCCCCACAGGATCTCCCTCGTCAGAAACTCCCTGCAGAGGCCAGAGAGCAGGACACAGCGTCCCTGGCCTATGATCTTTCCCTAAGGCCGGCTCTGGCTCACGTAAGGCCACGGGGCCTAGTAAAGCTTCCCAGGCTCTCAGTCATCTCTTACTGTTGGCAAGGTTGATGTGGCCCTGGATCTCTGCCTGGGTGAGGCAGGACTCATAGATGTCCTGCTCTTGACCATCATCCTGCAAAAGTGAGATGAAAGAGAGACACTTGTGGGGGACAGGGCAATCTCTTCCTCCCTATCCATTCATTTCTGCAGACCGACAGCCAGGCCAAGACCAGCTTGCTTAGGACTGAGGAGAACGTGGGGTCTACCCCCGGACCCCAACAATTAAGTCAGTCAGCCTGTAGAGCCTGCAGTCTGATCTCAGCTCATGCTTCCTTCCAGAGCCGCGTCAGCTGCCCGAGGCTCATCCCTCTAGCCTTCTCGCTCACAGAAATCACCCTCCAGCTCCTCTGCTCCTGACTGTCACCCCGAGGCAGGACAAACTGCAGTCCTAGTTCCTCTTGAGACTCCGCAGGCCTCTCAACTTCCTGCCCCCCTAACCAAAGGCGTCTCCTTACGTGATTCCTGGCATTGGCAGCCTTCTCCATTTTGGCTAGGGCCAGCAGCTCTTGGTAGACAGCTGCCAGGGGTTCCCGAAGATTCCCCAGAAGAGCATTGGGATTCTGCAAGGCCACCAGAGTGTCCTCCACCACCCCTCGCTCCACTGCGTCATTGATGGCCAGGATAGCTGCGTGGACTTGGAGGGGTGGCACACACAGCACGGTTAAGAAGGCAGAAAGGACCCAGACCAGAGCACAGCTGGCTGTACCCTCTGCCTAGGGATGAGGTGCCAGGGCCCACCCCGGGGCCACCCTAGTGCCCCCCACCATGCTGCCCCATCCTACTCTGGGGCAGAGTCCAGCCCTACCTGCAGCCTCGTCGGCTGAACACTCATTGGCCAGGATGCCCCCGATCTTGCTGAAGGCCGGTAGCTGAAGGCCGTATTTGGCCAGTTCAGAGGCGATGTTGCTGAGTTCCTCGGCTGCAATGGTGCCAGAGATGCTCTTCATTAGGCCCAGAACCCCCAGGCCCCTGCTTGGTCTACAGACAAGGGGAAGGAGCTGGCTTACCTGTGAATTTCACTTTCCCATACAGGTCATGGATCTGAGGGGCCAATCCCAGCCGGAAGAGGAAGAGACTGGGAAGAGCGGAAGGTATTAGGGCACACTGGGGTGTACTAACTTCCACACCTTGTCCACGGGTGTGCAAAGTGACGATGGAGGCCAGAGGCGAAGAGCCTGCCCTCCAGTCACTGTAACACACGGGAACAACCGGCCGAGACAAGAGCCTCAGAGGGAATAAGATGCCATCCAAGTCTCTGTGGCTATGACGGCCCCACGGAGGGCACACTGCAGTGGAAGTCACAGTGCAGACGGACAAGAGGAAGATCACAGCAAACGAAGCCACTGAGGCCAGGAAGGGAGGACATGGGAGGGGAAGGCGAGAAGAGACGACATGGGGGACCTGGGAACTGGCCAGTCCCCTGTAGGATTCGGTCAACTGTAGTGCCTGCCTGTGAATAGAACCAAGTAGCCTCCCGTGCTAGCGCCTGGCGGCCCATTCGGCTACCACCCTCCCCCTCCTCCTGCACTCATCGCGTTGGCTGACAAAAGTCGGGCTTTCTCACCTGAGCGCGTGGATGCAGTAGATCACCCGAGGCATGTTCTTTTTGTCATAGATGTCTGTGGTCTCTGGGAGGAAGATCTAGAGGAGAAAGCAGACAGTTGCTGCACACCGGGAAGGACGGCACAGGGGCTGCGCAATGAGGCTTCCGAGCTGGCCTAGGAAGGGAGGAGCATGGCCAGCGACACATCCCTCTCCAGCCAGAGCTGTGAGTGCCCGCAGCCCAGGCCTCCGAGTCAGGTCCTAAGACCATTCCCGTTCAGACCAAGGTCAAAGAGGCTTACAAAGCCAAGACACAGCCAGCTCTACAGTCCCGGAGTGTCCAGGGTCAGCTGACCACTAGATGGGCCATGGGAAGCTAAAGGATGCGGGCCACAGTCTCCTTCAGGGAGATCAGGTCCCAGGCACTGAGCCCGAGTGAGTCTGGTCCTTGGCCTGAGATTTTCACCACATAGATAAGGTACCGGGGAGCTGGCCATGCGCTTAGGCAGGGCTGAACAAGGCTGCAAGGCTATGGCTGGCCCACAAAGGCACCAAGCATGCCACGCTGTTTGCAAGCCAAAGGCCTCTCTGATCTGTAGAAATCTCTAAGAATGAAACCTGCAGCTAGAGACAGCTCAGCGGTTAAGAGCATTTGCTGCTCTTCCAAAGGAACAGGTTTAATTCCCAGCACCCACAGGGCAGCTCACAATCCTCTGTAATTCCAATCCCAGGGGATCTGACAGAAAACCAATATACATAAAATAAAATAAATCATAAAACATTATATTTAAAAAAGAGAGAGAGAGCCAAAACATGTTAGTACATCCTATGCTAGTCAGTTTAACAAGGGACCAGAGCTAGAGAGCCGTCCCCGCTTCCACCAACACAGCACACGCCCTCCACTGCTTCTGTCTCCCACCAAAATGTCTCTTTTTCTTAAAAAAAAAATAAAAAATGGGGCCAGAGAGATAGCTCAGTGGTTAAGAACACTGGCCATCTTCCAGAGTTCAATTCCCAGCAACCACATGGTGGCTCACAGCCACCTATAATGCAATCGGGCGCCCTCTTCTGGCATGCAGGTGTACATGCAGATAGAACACTCATACGTAAAAGAAACAAATCTTTTTTAAAAATTGAGGCTTAGGCCGGGCGGTGGTGGCGCACGCCTGTAATCCCAGCACTCTGGGAGGCAGAGGCAGGCGGATTTCTGAGTTCGAGGCCAGCCTGGTCTACAGAGTGAGTTCCAGGACAGCTAGGGCTATACAGATAAACCCTGTCTCGAAAAAACAAAAACAAAAACAAAAACAAAAATTGAGGCTTAATTCTTTTATGTGTGAATTTTATATGTGAAGTGTATTGCTTATATGTACTTATGTGTGCCACGTGCCTGCCTGGTGCTGTAGAGATCAGGGGTCCCTGGAACTGGAGTTCCAGATGGTTATGAACTGTGTGCCTTGCAGGAGTGCGGAACAGGGGCGTGTATCCTGCTCACAGCCCTGTACTTCACTAAGACCCCAACTTCCATGACTACACTGAAAAAGATCCCAGGAGGCTAGAATTAGGCCAACCATGAGGAAAGGTAAAAGATTTCCAGGGACTGGTAATCACTGTGGTCATCTGGGGCTCATGCCCACCGGGAAATCTGACCCCCTTCTCCTCCGCCAAGTACATGTTCTGATTGTCCTCCCACTAGGAAGAGGCAAATCCGGGCACTCGTTTAGTGACACTGCCCCACAGATGAGTCCTGGACCGGAACTCATGTAGACCAGTCTGGCTTTGAGCTCACAAACATCTGCCCGCTCCTGCCTCCCTAGAGCTGGTATTAAAGGCATGTGCCATTAGGACCACCTTCTTTTTGTTGAGAAAGGGTTCAGTATGTAATGCAAGCTGGCCTCGAACTCATGCTCCTGCTGTCTTAGCTTCCCAAGTGCTGAGAGTAGAGGTTTGCACCACCACTCCCAGCAAAATGTGAATGGGTGTCAGAGGTCAACTTGTAGGAGTTGGTTCTCTTCTTCCACCGTCTGGTGCCAGCCTGGGGATTGAACTCATGTTGTCGGGTTTAGCAGCAAGCTCCTTTACCTGCTGAGCCATCTTACCTCATCTTTGTATAGTTACCATGTACAGGGAAGAAACACAAAGGACCCATACATGTGGAATCCTGTGAAGCCTTGATTTGTATAGTGCTTTGCAAAGGGAATTTACATGCAATTCTCCTGCCAACACTATAGATGGGATAATCACTACATCTACTTTATAGACAAGAAACAAACTGGGATTCACACAGGGAAAGGACATATAACGGGAGTATTGGAGGGTCTTCAGCCCAAGGTTCCAGCCTGAGGCCTCCCACGGGGGATATGGCAGGCTCTTGCTTCACTCTGCAGTTCTGGTGGGAAGACGCCTGGCTAACACGAGCCCATCCACATTACACAGGGACACCACATGGCAGGACTGACGTGCCTCAGCCCAGGAGACCTTCCCTCCTTTCATCCACAGGGAGGTGAGGGCAGAGACCAAGCGGCCTGGTTCGAAGGCACAGAGCCCGAGGAACTGTTCTCAGATCAGATCTTACCGAAGGCAGACCGATGTGGGCCACCGCAGAGAGCCAAAAGTTGATGTTGTCTGTGTGCCGGAAATGCAAGCCAGTCGCCTGAAAGGGGGGAAAGAGGGACTGTTTCTCCCGTTCTCAGGACTCCCAGATGGCAGCTTAGGGGGGGAAGAAGGGTAGGAGGAGCCAAGGGACCCTATCCTGTGGATCCTCCGCCCCATGGGACAGAAAAATAGCCGAAACCCCCAGGAAGGGTGACCCGGCTGGACAGTGGGAAGGCAGGCACAGAGAGGGCAGCACAGTAAGGCTTCCAAGTGGCACAGGACAAGAGGCTCGGGCTGGTCACAGCACGGGGAAGGGACAAACAAGACCCACAAGCCTTAGAGTGTACACTGTGACTAGAAAACCTCCCGGCCCCAACTCAGCGCTCCCAGCTGTTAGGAGAACACCCACCTGGCAGAGAGACCCTAGTGAACAGATACCTTCCCCGGACAATTATTATACTTCTTTTCATCCTCAGAAATGATCGTGTATGGACTTTTTTTCCCCCTGAGACAGGGCTTCTTAGTGTAGCCAGCCCTGGTTGTCTTGAACCTGTTCTGTAGACCAGGCTAGCCTCAAAGCACAGAGATCAGCCTGTCTCTGCCTCCCGAGTGCTGGGATTAAAGGCGTGCGTACCATGCCCAGCTCATGTATGGACGGTTATATTACATGGTCACCATACCCTCATAGCTGTGAGATGGGGCATCTTGGGAGGGAGAAGGGGGATTAATTCCACCGTGTCCACCTGGTAGCGTAGCTGTTCCACATCGTAGATCTTCTTCAGGGGGACCACAGAGGGTGCAAAGCAGTGGCCCAGCTTGGCCAGTAGCACTCCATTCCGAAGGCTCTCCTCCAGCTCCACAGGGGAGGGGAGCTCCTCCTTCAAGCACACTTCCATCCAGCTGTGAACAGATCATGTCTTACGCACTGGCAGACCTCAAGTGACCTGACACACCATTCCTTCCCTACCCAAACTTCCACTCTTTCTATGGCTCGCTGTCCCCCACTTTCCCCAAGCTGCCACAGAGGCCTAAATAAGCCAACCCTTTGCCTTCTTCCCCTTGGGAAGCCTCTGGAGTGGCTCCTGCACCTGCCTATTATCACTGGTCTTTGCTACTTTGTGTTCTTTTTCCCACCCTTTATCCCCCTCCCCCTCCCCCTCCCAGTGCGACAGAGCAGGGAGAGATGCATCTGAATTTTTTCTTTCTTTTTGACCATGACTATTAACAAATTGCAAACCCCCCCTCCTAACAACTACCACCAATGCCTCTTAAAGCCCTCATATTTACATACCCTCTGAAAAGTCCCCAGAATGCCAAACATCACACAATGGCAGAAACCATCTGCAGATGGCAAAAACACGCCTCTGCTAGAGCACGAGGCAAATCACGTCTGCAGCTGTGGACCGTCTGAAGCAGCCTCATATCTCTGCACCCGGGACTAAAGGAAAATACTTTCCTACAATGTCTGTATTTTTAAAGAAACCAGCTGGGCATGGTGCCGCACGCCTTTAATCCCAGCACTCAGGAGGCAGAAGCAGGGGGATCTCTGTGAATTTGAGGTAAGTCTGGTCTACAAAGCAAGGTCCAGGGCAGCAAGGGTTGGTTACACGGAGAAACCCTGTCTCGAAAAACAAAACAAAACCACTCCAAATTCCAAAATTGTTACTACACTCTGTCTTTAAGGAGGTGTAGCTGACTCTTACCCTGCTGGGTAAGGTAACCTCTCACTTTGTCTACATACCTGACTCAAACCAAATGGACTCTGCCATTTCTCTCATTGTTTATGGTCTGAGAACTTAGGCACAGAGAGCTCATGTCTGGTGGAATGATCTCCACAGTTCTGAGGTAATGAGGGTATTAGGGAACCTGTGGCTTGATGGAAAGAGGACAGGACGAAGGACAGAAACTCCACAGCTCTTAGACCTGGTGGCCCACTTCCCAATCCATCTCCCTCATGTCACCTCTGAGACTCAATTGCGTTCTGTAAAAATGAGGCCGGCATCACTGGTCTTGCCAGCATTGGTGGGCAGCTGCCAGGATCAGTGAGCTGTGACTCTGAGCACACTTTGAATATGAAGGCATTTTATTGCTGGTGGTTATACAAGTCAAGCACAGCGGCTCCTTGGGTAGACGCTCCAGATACTGCGGTCTACAGACAGCATGCTTCCAAGGAGAGCCAAGCAGACCTTGCTTCTGCTGTCCCTACTAGACATCTGGATTCCTATCTGCTCCATCCCACCTTCTTTTCGGAAAACATTAACATAGCCTGTTGGCTAAAAAGGGGACTGGAGCGATGGCTCAGAGATAAGGGGTCCCGAGCAAGATTCCAGCACCGTACGGCAGCTCAGAACATCTGTAACTCCGGTTCCAGGGGATCTGATGCCCTCTTCTGGCCTCCAAGGGCACCAGACATGCACGTGGTACACAGACAAACATGTAGGCAAAACACTCATGCATTAGCCGGGCGTGGTGGCGCACGCCTATAATCCCAGCACTTGGGAGGCAGAGGCAGGCGGATTTCTGAGTTCAAGGCCAGCCTGGTCTACAGAGTGAGTTCCAGGACAGCCAGGACTACACAGAGAAACCCTGTCTCTAAAAAAACCACAAAAAGAAAAAAAAAGAAAGAAAGAAAAAAGAAAAAAGAAAAAGAGAGTGGGAAAATGGCTCAACGGGTCAGAGTGCTAGCCACACAGGCATGGGGGTCTGAGTTCAAAGCCCCAGGCAGAGCCACAGCGCTTGCTTGGAACCTCAGCAGCGTAGCTCCAGGTTCAGTGAGAGACCTTGTCTAAAGAAAGTAAGGTTCTATTGAACCTGAAACCAATAAAGAATTTGTTTTGTTTCCTCCCCCCCCACCCCCAGCCCTAGGGTTTCCCAGTGTAACCCTGGCTGTCAGGGAACTCTGTAGACCTGGCTGGCCTTGAACTCAGAGATCTACCTGGCTCTGCCTCCTGAGTGCTGGAATTAGAGATGTATTCTGGCCTTGTCTGTCTTGCTTTGAGATAGGGTTTACATGCCGTCCAGGCTGGTCTCAGACTTGCTATGTAGTTGAGGCTGACTTTGAACTCTGTGTGGGGTGGGGGTGGGGTGCCTGTTCATCTGTGTACACTTGTGCATGTGTGTGTACGTGCATGCAGAGGCCAGAGGTTGATGAAAGGTATCTTCCTTGATCACTTCCCCTCCTAGTTTTGGAGGCAGGGTCTCTCATTGAACCTAGAGTTCACTAACTGGCTAAGCGGGCCAGCCAATAAATTCTATAGCTCTGCCTACGTCTGCCTCCCCAGAACTGGACTACAGGGTCCTGCCGCTGTACCTGGCCTCAGCTTCTGGGCGCGGTGGGTCTGAACTCGGGTTTCCATGCCTGCCAGCCAGGCACTTTACTGCGCCACCTCCTTGGCGCTGACCTCCTAAGCACTGACATTACAGGTGTGTGCTATCATGCCTGGCTTGACGAAACGATTGAGCTTGCCCTTCCCCCAGCACAGGCCCTGTCTGCATTTGCCCTGGGGACAGATGACTGGAATGGAGAGGTCGGAAAGGTGGACCCTGCTCACCGCTTGGCTTCCTCCAGCCGGCACAGGTACTGATAGGCGACATTCTGTTGCCTCTGCTCATCCATCTCCTCAGCTGTGAGGCGGCCATCTAAACCGTGAGGAGGGAGAGTCAAGGAATGCAGCATTAGATAGGAATCCCAGCGTCTACACTGCGCAGCTCACAGCTGCCCATGCCCTCTTCTGGCTCCTGGGGACACCCATACACACAATACACAAGGTGTAGATTCACACAGACACACGCACATAGATAAAAAATGAATCTTAAAAACAAACAAACAAAACACAAGACAGAGACCTCAGCTCTGAAGCTGCTTCTGAACATATTCCCTCTGCGGCCTCTTCAGAGCACAGAAACACCCTCTGTGCCCCAGTTCTTCCCAGTGTACCCTCATCGGGGAGACCCTGCATCCTTCTGGGCAGCCATCTTCCCATCTTTCTCAAGTCTACCTCAGGAACCCCCTCCAGTGCCGCCAGCAGGACCGCCCACCGCCTCCTCAGCTGGAGTGCAGCTTCACATGGAAGCCTTCACTAGATGCTAACTTCTCAAACGTGTTGTCCCGTGTGCTCCCTTGGGAGCACGGCTGACACAACCAACCATTAGCACAGTCACTCATTCATCAAGACCTTTCTGCCAGGCCCTGGTCTAGTGAGCACTATTTTGCCTTAGCCAGTCTTAACCTCTCCCTGTTTTTCCTGGGGAACACCCTATAACCGTCAGCACAGGTGCCGGGCAGCTTCACACGGGAGTAACACACAAACGAGCTCAGAGAATATGCACGAGACAGCGGGGCCGAGGTGCCTTTGACTGGGCACTCCTTTTCCCATTTCCGCATCTTGGATATCCTGCAGTCTGACTTCAGGAAGGGCCGGGCTTATTTGAATTGGCAGTTCAACAGACACACACTTCCAAATACAGATTTGAAAGTGCTGGCCAATGACAGAAAATCCACCGGCTGCTCTGAGGGCGTTTACAAGGGACAAGAGTTGGTTGTTGGAGCATGGAAAATAAACCAGTAAGTGAGTGACATCACCTCAGAGTTATGAGCTGGGGACTCAGCGAGGTGGAATGGGAGGGGCCTTGAGCAAGCGAGGAGCTTGCCTCCTGCGCTCACACACCCACATACCAGAGCGTCTCAAAAACAAACAAACAAACAACCGCCACAAAATGGTTTTCCTGGAACTCGCGTTCCTTCATGAGGTGGATGGGCTGATTTAGTTCTTTGTGTCCTAGTGGAGAAGGAGTATAGAAAGCAGGTTTTTTTTTTCATTCAGATGATCGGGTTTCCATTCAGCCCTTCCGACCAACCTGAGTTTCTCTCTAAGAAAGCAGTGTTTCAGGGAGCCTAGGCTGTCTTCTCTATACTATGTAGCTAAGAATGACCAGGAACTTCTGACCTTCAGCCTCCACTTTGCCAGTGTTGGAATTACCGGAGTGCGCCGCCAAGCCGGCCCTCCAGGTTCTGCATGTTAAACAAGCGCTCAGGTGAGGAGGCAGCAAGTAATTTGGGAGGCAGCGTCTCAAGGCGGAATCCCGTCCCGCGGCACTTTTTGGCAAGTATAGTAACTGCTGGATTTTAAGGGGCCATTTAGATCATCTACATTCCCCGACCCTGGGGCCCCAGAACCTGGGAATAAGGGAAAGCGCCCATTGAAGGTTCTGCAGCTCGGCTATTCTGCGCACTCTTCGGGGAACTCCCCAGCGAAACAGCCACTCCCGCGAAAACCAAGCCTCACCAGCAGCACCCCGTTCCACCCTCAACCTTCCCGCACTCACAGGCTGTCCGAGCCCGGCTTTCCGCGCAGGACTCCATTTCCTTCTCCTGCCAGTTTTGAATCTCCCGCCGCTGGGACAACACCCCTCTCTGCGGTCACGTCGGGATGGGACGCGTCCCGTTCGTGCCGCGGGGAATCCTGGGTTTTGTAGTTCCTCTTAGAGGTGGGGCGATAGCTTAGGGCGGTTTCTTGATTTGTTCTTTCTCTAAGGCCCCCCGCTGTTCAGCTAGCTTTTTTGCTTTTTTTTTGTTTTTTGTTTGTTTTTGTTTTGTTTTTGTTTTTTTTTGAGACAGGGTTTCTCTGTGTAGTCCTGACTGTCCTGGAACTCACTCTGTAGACCAGGCTGGCCTGGAACTCAGAAATCTGCCTGCCTCTGCCTCCCAAGTGCTTTTTAACAAATAGTGTCTGCCGCTGCCCTTCCTTTCACTAGCCTGCCCCACTTCCTATAGAATTCCCGGGACTCCTGTGTGCTATTTGGTGTTATACTCTGAGCTAGACGACAAATGCAGGCATATACATGTTCTAGACTAGTGCTGTTATAGCAACATGAGATAGACACAGTCAAAAGCTTGGAGGTCTGTGCTGCACAGAAGGAAAGATCCACTGTAGTGGAGACCTTCCTAGTGAAGGCTTCAGCTGATCTTGAGGCAGGAGAGAAAAACAGATTAATTAAAAGGGCATGGGGCCGGGCAGTGGTGGCACACGCCTTTAATCCCAGCACTTGGGAGGCAGAGATAGGCAGATTTCTGAGTTCGAGGCCAGCCTGGTCTACAGAGTGAGTTCCAGGACAGCCAAGGTTACACAGAGAAACCCTGTCTCGAAAAATAAAAAAAAAGGGGGGGGGGGCATGGGAAGGTAAGGTAATAGAGACGCCGCCACCATGGAGTCTAATGGAAATCGCCAGCTAAAGGTTAAGACTTCCTACTGGGGCTGGAGAGATGGATCAGCGTCACTGACTGCTCTTACAGAGAATTCAGATTCAATTCCCCACATCCATATGACAGCTTACAACTATCTCAACTCCAGTTTCAGGGCATCCAACATCCTCACACAGACATACATGCAGTCAAAACATCAATGCACATAAAATAAAAGTAACTAAATAAGTCATTAAAAAAAAAAGATGTCTCCTGAGGTGGCACTTTCTTTTAATACTAGGGGAAGCAGAGGCAGGCAGATCTCTGTGAGTTTGAGGCCAACTCTGGTCTACAGGCAAATTCCAGGACAACCAGGGCTACACAGAGAAACATAGTCTGGAAAAACAAACAACAAACAAAAGATTCCCTACACAACTAACAAAGTCGATGCGAAGATTGCTTATAGAGATAAGATTCCTTTTATACAGAAATATTTCAAATAAGAATGATACAATACAAGGAATAAACATGACCTCAACACTTTATATGCATATAAGAAATTGCTCCTTTTCTCCACTTTGTATACTCCAGGGTCCCCTGTCCAGGGAATGATCCCACCCACAATTAAAAAGAGCCTACCTAATCAATTAACATGCTCAAGATAACCCCCCCCCAGGCAAGCTCTTGTTTTTTTAATAGTGAAGGACTGGCTGTAGATCCTCTTTTGGGCCTGGTAGATTCTTCTGTGAGTCCATCTGGCCTTGGCCCCTCTTGTCTTCCTAACCTCTGGAGCCCTTCTTTCTGATCCTCTAATACAGGCACGCTTCAGATTCCCCTTGGGCTTGGGGATTTAGCTCAGTGGTAGAGCGCTTGCCTAGCAAGCCCAAGGCCCTGGGTTCCGTCCTCAGCTCTGGAACACACACACACACATACACACACACACACACACACACACACACACACACACACCGGATTCCCCTTGTAGGGCTGCTCTCCATGTGTTCTGGAGCTGTCCTTGGTTGAGTTACAGGGATTGTGATTGATTCATTTCTTCACTGACCCGGTAATGAGTTCTTAAATCTCCATGAGTTTGCACATTGACTAGAAGTCTTTT